>JAOEGS010008351.1:19804-30118 GCA_025447755.1 Corythornis vintsioides
GAGGCTCTGAGCACCCTGCTCTAGCTGAGATGGCCCTGCTCTCAGCAGGGCTTGGGCTGGCTGAGCTCTGGAGCTCCCTTCCAACTCAGATCTATGATTCTGTAATTGTATGATTTTATGATTCTATGATTCTGGGGCAGTTAGCAAAATACCTAGTCTAAGGGAGCCACTGCACTTTCCATAGTGGTCCATGCTGTTCCTGAGACAGCTACAGCCCAGCTCACTTCATCCTGTACCTATGGTGCCATCTGCCCTCCAGATATGCAGCTGTGTGTGTGGTCTCAGTAATCCTCTGATAGTCAGGGAAATGAGAAAACTTCCAGTTCTCAGTTTAAGTAAAAAAAAAACTTAAATATTTGATTCTGCTGTGTGAAGAAAGCACCTCATTTGCCAGAGCACTGAAAGCAGCATTGTATTTCCAGATTTAGAACACACTTTTCACAATGCTCAATAAAAGAGTGCAGTGAGAGGACTATTACTGCTTTCTAGAGTGTGGGCCAGGTCTGTGGCTGGGGTGTCAGCAAGGAGCAGTGTGTGATAAGCAAACAAGCTGACAGTGTTTAGAAACTCCCTTAGAGACACGAGGCCTTTGTTTCGTTTCTCACTTCACAACATGACACAGAGGAAGAATTTAGGTGGAGGTGATGGAAACTAGGGAAAGCATACCATGATCTACCTGCAGTTTGCATCCTGGGAACATGAAGGACAAGGTCATAAAGATGATGAAGAGCATGCTCCTTCTCATTTTCTTGGGAGTAGTATCTGGTAAGAACATGATTTCATTACACTGCTAAAATTAGAATGCTGTTGGCTGTTGCACTTTCTCTGGGGAGCTTTATAATACATATTTAGGGATCAGACACATGGAAAAAATCAAGTAACAATTATTTTCCTGCTGAAATAGATTGTGCTCTGTGGTTACAGCAATATAATGAATGTGATGCCTTGCTAAGACACTTTGCTGGGTGATCACTTTGTGTGCAATGGCCTCTGCTCAGTGTGGCAGTGCTGCAGTGGAAAGGAGGTCAGCTCTCCCAGAAACACCATCTTCTATTAACACTCCAGTGCTCTCCTTTCAAATACTGGTGCCATTTCTCTTTGAAGAAGTAAAACAAGCAAGCAAACAGGAAAACACTTGTGGAGAATATCAGTAGGGTGATATCACTATCTTTGCCCAGTGTAAAACCAAGGGAGATGTGCCAAGGTGAGTTAAGTGCTTATGAGTAGCAAGTTAAAGTAGATCTTCAAACTGCAGCCCGTGTGGCTCATGGAGCACTTGATGGTGCTTTTAGTAAACTGCCCACTATAGTAGGGTCACTTTGCTCTGTAGGAGCCTGAAAGAGTGCTGCCAACCCTCAGGAACCTGTCAGTATTTGCTGGTTTTGCTGATGTCCCCAAAACTTGTGACCAGGATACTGCCTGTGAATATCAACTTTCCTTGGAAAATAGTGGTTTTCTAACCTGCATGGCTGTGGAGAGAGAAAAGCTCAATGGTGAGACTTAAGTACACTATAGAGACTAACAACTCCCAGATAAATAGGACTTAAATATACATATACTTCTCAAAACCTGTCTTGTGATTGCTGTGTCTTGGACTCAGCATTCATCAATGGTTGGGGTTGGCAATTCTGAGAAATAATGTATTAAATTCCTTCAGGCTTGTTTTGTTCTCCAAAATAAGGAGGTAAGCAAGGACTTGTGAATATGGAAGAAGGGCTTTTGTAAAATCAACTGTTAGAAGAAGCCATTTAGCTGCAGTACTGAAAATTTCAGTTAAAAATAAGGAGCAAGAAGCAAGAACTTGTAATTTCAGAAGACAAATCCTGAATAAACAGCCAATGAAATCTTTTAGAGATAATACAAAAATAGCAAGTCTTTTCTTTCTACATTTCTAAATGTTATAAATTATTTAATGGATTTTATGAATGGTTCCCCTTAATGAACTGTGGCTTGCTGAGGGAACTGGATTCATCAGGTGCTGTCCACAGGAGATTATATTAAAAATTCAGCTCCACTTATCAAAATGTATCCCTAGCAGCCCCTCTCAGCCCAGTCTCATTTGCATGGGTGATCTTTGCTGATGCCATTTTCCAGAATCTGTAAGAACACTGATGAAAACTCAGCCCTCCCCTGGGTCCTGCTTCCCCTGGCACAAATCAGTAACAGCTCAGCTGCACTCGGTCCTACTGGAGTGGCAGTGTGACCTGTTCAGCTTAACTCTTACAGGCAGTTCCCACCTCAGTCTCCCACATCTTATCCCCCTGCAGAGCATCTCCATGTTTATTTTTTCCCATAAATGCCAGAGTAATCCCAGCCAGCTCATGGAGCTGTTGCATCTGGAGTACGGGAGCATGGGAACCTCCATGCAGCTGTGGAGAGGCTCTGGGGAACTGCCTGAGCTCTGCTTCTTACTAGTGAGGCCCTGTGCTCAGAAGAGCTCTTTCCAGAGACAAACTCTCCCACCACAGCCTAGTATGGCTGGTTACATGAACAACACCCCATGTACTCCCTCCTGCTTCTCCCCCCAGTACAGTGCAGCTTGCAGGGTGCTAAAGGAAGAACTGCAGGCATCTGATGGAATCATGGTACTATAAGAAGTGCTCCAGGAAAGCACAAGGACAAGTACCTCCTGGGGTGGGACAGAAGGGAGGTCATGGGTCTCCATACTTTGTCTTGTGCATTGGTTAAGTTTTGCTTCTCATGTAGCAAAGGCACTGGGTCCTACATCTCTGATTCTATGGGCTGCAGTTATTTGAGAGGCCAGTAAAAGTGGTAGTGCCAATCACACACGGGCTGCATGTGAGCTATTCTTAAAATGCTGATTTTTTTCTAGGGATATAGGGAAACAAGATAGTTTGGGAGAAAAGTCACTAAGTCATTGGAAAGCATTGGAGCTGAACTCTCCCTCCCCCTTTTAAGGTGCCTGCTGCTGTTGGAGAAGGGACAGTTGGAGTGCCTCTTTGGTACCTGATGTGGGCCATCCTTCCCCAGACACATGAAAGGGGAAAAGGGAGATGGTTCTTTCCCCTTGCAGAGGCTTCACAAAACAGCAGATTTCACCTTGGCATGACATTCCCAAGCTCCAGGCTGAGCATCCAAGTGGAAACTTGCTGCAGCCCTAATGACTTCAGACCAGTTCCCTCAGCAGCTTTTTACCTCGCAGCTGCCCACCAAAAAGAAAGACTTCATGGCACTTTTGCTACAGTGATTGCTGGTGTAGGAACAGCCTGGCCAAGCCCTCGAGTGAGCAGCATCTCCATCTCCCATATGGTGTGCAGGACAGACAGCTTTCTTCTAAGAGTTTTGGAGAAGCCAGCAAAGCACCTCCTCAAGCAACAGCCCTCCCTGCTGCAGTCTCCTGTTGTTGCACAGTTTAGGGGTGTGAGGTCACTAAGATGTTTTTTCAGGATGTGCCCTAAAAACTGTTGAGAATCATGTTTTCTAGACACTCTATCTATAGTCTAGATATAGATAGATAGATAGATAGATAGATAGATAGATAGATAGATAGATAGATAGATAGATAGATAGATAGATAGATAGAGTCTAGACTATCTAACTTTAGGTTAGATATCAGGAGGAATTTCTTTACAGAGAGGGTAGTTAGGCATTGGAATGGGCTGCCCAGGGAGGTGGTTGAGTCCCCTTCCCTGGAGGTGTTTAAGAATCACTTAGACGTGGTGCTGGGGGACATGGTTTAGGGACCCTGGCAGTGTAGGGTTAATGGCTGGACTTAATGATCCTGAAGATCTCTTCCAGCCAAATCATTCTATGATTCTATGAGATAAAGCACTACAGACCTTGTTGAAATCACAAAACCCACAAGCTAAATGACAGAGCAAGTAAAGATTTTGGTTTGGGGAGTCCAGAGGTGTGGTTTAGAAGCAAAGAGCTGATGAACAACTGCTGCAGTCTGTGCTGCTTCCAGCCAGTTTGCAACCAGAGGCTACTTCTGTGGCCCCACATCCCTGAGGACTGGAGGTTGCTCTCCCATGCTCAGAACCAGCACAGGACCCCAGAGTGCTGCTCTTACACTAATTGGGGCAAGTGAGACTGCCCTGGGGAAGGGATCTGCGGGAAAAAGGGCAGACAAAACACTCTTTTGGGGCTTTTTTGAAGCCGGGCAAAGCCCTTTTTCCTGTGCTGGGGCTGCCATCAGTGGATGGCTGCTGAGGGAGCCTGGGCGTAGCCGGCACCAGCCGCTGCTGAGCAGCCCCCGGGCGGGGAGACGCCTCAGGGAGGGCGGGAAAGTTCCCGCCACAGAGCATATGGGGAGCGCCCAGGGGCTGTGGGGGTCTCTGTGGGATGGAGCTGCCTGCAGCACATACAGCAGGGCACTGAGCTCCTACCTGTGTATAAGGGAAGCTCAAACCCTTTAAGTGGTCAGTGGTGCTTATCTCAGCTGCCCCTCGAGTGGCAAGGTGTTGGTTGCTGGAGAGGTCCAGCCGTGGCTGCTCCCAGGCTGGAGACTGCTGCTAGAAAAGCTGTGGGACCCAGACAGAGAACCCAGCAAACATGGCAGCGTTCTGGCTGCAGAGAGGGTCAGAGCCTGGCACTGGCAATGGCGGGTGGTGGAGACAACCCTGTGTCATGTAGCCAGGGGAATGATCTGCTCTGTCAGGGGGCTGAGCTGAAGGATGAGGTGAAGAGGTTGAGGGGTATCAGGGAGTGTGAGAGGGAGATTGCCAGGGGTTGCACCCACTCCTGAGAGAAAGGAACCAGGTTGAGACCCCCCAGAAACCAGAGGATCCCCTCCCCTCATCACCAGGCAGTAGGAGAGGACATCAGAGAAGGGGGGAATGGAAACAGGTCCCTGCTCAAGGAAGCAGGTGAATCCCCTCCCAGCATCTCCCACCTCCACAGGTCTGGGGCCCTGCAGGAGGAACTGGCTGTAGGAGAGGAGGATGGTTCACCTGGGTCAGAAATGCCAGACAGATCAGGTCGTCATAGACCCACCATCACAGCTGGCTCCAGAGGAAATGCAGATGGATCATTGCTGTGGGTGACATCTCCCAATGTACCATCCTGACCCCCTTCCCAGGGCAGCCTGCTGCCTCCCTGGGGCATGGGTTAGGGATGTGTTGGACAACCTTCCTGCCCTAGGAAAGCCCTCTGATTATTACCCTCTTTTAGTACTTCAGGGGAGTAGAAATAAAATAATAGAAACATGTTTGCTTTCTTTGCTTCTATATAAAGGCAAATATGAAGGTAAATGATGCAGTAACAAAGCTAATTTAACAACAGCCACATTAGATGACAATAGAGAATTAGAGAAAAGATTGATAATTTTGCCATTAGCACTGGTTTTACTACCATGCAATGCCCCCATTCACAAACAACGAGAGAATGAGGCCATTTTCTGCTCATTAATGGCAGCTCTTGGCACAAGCTGCACACTCCTGCAAGCCTGAGATTCCCAGAAGTAATTTTACATTCATTTTCATCTTGCAGGTAAAAGAACCCAGTTGCTTAAGGGCTTACCTGCAACAGCCAGTGTTGAAGAAAATGCAGCAGCTGGTGTTTCAGTTTATACCTTCAATGTGACTGTTTCTCCATTGTCTTCTGAAGGTGTTGCAATACCTCCTGCCATAGTCAACTCCAATCCACTCACAGATGCTTTTGATATTGAGCCAAATGGACACCTTGAATACAGGGTGAGTTTTACATTTGGCTTGACCAATGTCCAGTCATGTAGGCTGATGATTCCTGGGTTACTGAGTACTGGCAGCACACAGTGTCTCAGTTTTGAACCCAAAAAGATTTGCAAATGCAGGCTGTGGTAGTATTTGGTCACGCTGCAATAAATATGACAAGTGAGTAGCAATAGTGATGATAATTTTTAATTGCATCTGGATAAAACCCACCTATGACAATAATTCTATGTATTCTGTGACAGAAAAAAAAATAAATGTGATTTTTGGAAAAGAAGATGTGAAGACATATAGGGTCTGCTTCTGTTTTGAGAGTTTGTCCATAGTTTTTCCACTTAATTTATATAGAGTCACAGTGAATTTGCAGTGGGTTGGTTAAACCAGATGCAGCTTCTGTTTGGCCACTCTCATCTAGAATGAAAATGAATTTGAGTCACTTCCAAAATAAAGAAAGATGAGTCAGATCAAAGTCATATTTAATTGTGACCGAAGGCTGTGACACACGAGGAACTTATCTTGAGGTAAGAAGTCATCACACTTCCACACATCTGTGATCTATTTCCATCTATTGTCTGCTCCTGTCCTATGGCAAATGCAGAACTATTTCTATTACTTCAGGCTAATTTGCATTGCTGGATAAATTAGCAAGTATTAGCTCACATTTGTCACTGGCAATTAACGTTCAGATGCATGATAAGTTGTCATCCCACTGCAACTTGCTTGTCTGAGCCTGAAGAGTGACACTGCAGGGTGTCTTTAGCAGCCAAGGATACACAGAGTAGCATCTTTAAAAGTTAATACAGTTTGTTTGTTGTTTCCAAGGAAGTTCAGATGTTCACAGAACTGATCCAAGGGCTCATTCTCTTTGCTGGTGGTTCTGGGAGAAAACTTGGGGAAGGTAGGACTGTGATCCCAGGTGCTTGCAGCTCAAGCTGGCTGTGGGGAGCTGCTGCTGTTCCCATGCTCCCACCACCCAGCTGAGCACAAAGCTCAGTTGTGCCAGCTCTGTGGTTCTTTAGCTGCTGATTTGCAGCCAAAACAGTGAAATGGTAAAAAAACCACCCAGAAAAGCCTTCTTTCACCTGTGAAGCATAGGATGTGGGTGCACAAACTCCTGGCCTGGGTGAGCTGAGGGGGTGTAGCAGGCAGAAGGAAATGTGTAACTCCCTTAAGCTGGCTTTGCTGACAGAGAATAATGTGGGACTCCTCCCTAGGCTGTATTCTGGCATCCTGAGTTAAAGCTACCTGCAAACCATGGTCCTTCTTCCTGAGGCTTTCAGCACCCTGCTCTAGTGGGAGGTGTCCCTGCCCTTGGCAGGGGGGTTGGAACTGGATCAGCTTTAAGGTCCCTTCCATCTCAAGCCATTCTGTGCTTCTATGGTTTTTACAGCTGCTTGCTCTTATCCCCTGCCATCCCTGGGCTGTGCAGCACAAACATGTTATTGCTGCTTGTTGAGTGGGACTGAGAAATTAATCTGGAGGAAAACTAACCCTGCAAATAGATAAAAAGTCCCTTCTTGTTGTTTTGTTTGGTTTTTTTTTTCAAGGCATGGATGATGGGTAGATTCTTGTTCTAGCAGAGTGCAGAGAGTAGTGCAAGGATGACAGTGAATGGAGAAGGAACAGGCAGGCTGGGGGCTGCTTCTCCCAAAGTGCCAGTTTATTTCATCCCACAGCCCCATTTCCAGAATGGCCTCTGAGCCTTGGCATGTCTTGCCTGAACTGTAGCTGTTCTCAGGGTTTCCTAACTCACTTGAGGGATTGGAACAAAGATGAGAAAATGAGGAAATCATAAAGAAAGCTATATACAAATTCTGCAAATTAGCAGTTGAATGCTAATTACAACTCATAAGGCAAGGATAAATACACTTGAGGATTCTTAGTTCATTTATTTGCTGAGCATTGCTACTTTTAATTATTTATGCTGTGTTGTACAATGTTTTACAAAAGTGATGGGATCTAAAATGAGATAGCTCAGCTCTACCTACTGCCATTGCAAATTTGCTAAAGCACAGAAAAAGGCAGCATTTCATCTGCTTGCTGTGGGGTTTGCAGATTAGCTAAGTACCTGTTAGCACAGGCTCTTCTTTATTTATGAAGCACTCTTGTTGCAGCAAGCCAAGGCAATATCACATTTCTTGCTCTGTTCTGAGATTTCTGAGACAGTCACAGAGTCTGTGGCTGCCCATTCCCCCCTTGACTTCCTTTTGCTGGAAGGATCCCATGGGCAGATGCATGGAATGCATGAAGACAGCTGCCTTCGTGCTGTTAGTGATGCTCCCTCTGCAGCCCAGGAGCCAAGGAGGGAGCAGTGAAATTCTTAGACAGTTGTGGGGTGACTTTGCTCTGTCTGCAGCTGCTTCAAGTGTGTACAGTGCTGATTTTATCAGCAAACATTGCTCCTACCTGGAGGAGAGGTGAACTGTGGCTTGCAGCCTTCCCCTCTGGCACTTTGGTGTCTAAAGCAACCTAGGAAGAGACCCTCTAGATCCACATCTTCACTTGCAAGGTCTCTAGAAGGCTGGAAGATGTGCATCTGGCCAGCCTGGCTGTGACAGTGACAATGCAAATATGTGATAGGATGAGGGGCAAGCTGGAACACAGGAGGTTCCACCTCAACATGAGGATAAACTTCTTCCCTGTGAATGAAGAACAGAGCCTAGAAGGGGCTGCCCAGAGAGGTTGTGGAGTCTCTTGCTCTGGAGACATTCCAGCCCCCCTGGATCTGTTCCTGTGTGGGCTGCCCTGGGTGCCCCTGCTCTGGCAGGGGGTTGGACTGGATGATCTCTAGGGGTGCCTTCCAACCCCCACCATTCTGTGACTTTCTGATTCTATGATTTGGCTGTAAACTGGAGGGGTAATCCCCACATAATTCTGACTTAAAACTGAACAGTTTCTCATTTTGAATTCATTGCTATATTTAGATTCCCAGCTCTCATTCACTTTGGAAAGCAACCTTCCCCCTGGTGTGACAAGGTTCTGTAGAATGTTTTCTCTGAGTTAGCAGTACTCTTATGGGACACTTCTATTTGCACAACACAGGAGAGTTAGCATCCAGGACACAGCAGTGTTCTCCTGCAGTATTGCAACAGGTAGGTCCACAAGGTTCCAGAGAGCAGCTGTGTTACTTACCAGAAGGCACAAAACATTTGTGCTGCTGTTCATAGATTCATAGATTCATAGATATTAGGGGTTGGAAGGGACCTAGATGTTCACTCTCCTCCAACTGTCTTTGTTAGTTGGCTCTGTTTTGGTTTCTGTCTTCTGATTGTGCTGACATCACTTTTGTATTTGTCCTCTGGCCACAGCTTCTTATCTAATATCAAGGATTTATTTCATCATTCTCCTGCTTCTCCAGGCTCCTCCATTCTGCAGTGTTGTGAATACACTGACACTCACTTGTCACACACACTAGTGAGCTCCAACTCCTCTTCCAGCTGCAGAGCATATTGCTGCTGTGCTTGAGCATCACAGTTTTTCATCTGTACAGCAAATTTAACAGTGACTTTTTCCTTTCTTGTCCAAGAGAGGGAGGTTCTTGACTAGCTCCAGCACTGAGGTTGGAGACACACACCTTCCAGCACCCTGCTGTTGCTCTGGACTCATCCTAAATCCAAAATGAATTCATTTAATGTTTTGTTTTTGTTTTTTTTTTTGTGGAATATCAGTCTTGTGTTTGTACATATTCAGTGTTAAGAGGCAATGTGCAGAGCTGGAAGCCTTTAAAGAAAACCCCCAAAGCAAATGTTTGCCTTGTCAATCTTGAAAAACTTAAGACCTATGTAATTTTTTTAGTTCACCATTTCTGCCAAAGAGTTCTGGTTCCTTTCTTACACAGTGTGCTCCTGCAGCTCCCTCCTGCCTGTGCTTTCCTGCAGGTCTCACATTTTGGTCTCACCACTCTTTTTCTCACATTTCTGCCAAGAAATGTGCCAGCAAGTAGGAGATCATCTAAAATACTCCCTGCTTACTGATGGAAGGTGTTGCTTTGCTTGTCTTCATTCATATAGACTGCAATTTCTCTCTCTTGCACCATGATTATATATAATACATCATGTGTTTTAATTATTATTTTCAGGTTGTTACAACTGGAAACCCTGTCTTAGATTATGAAACTATGCCAAAGAGGTTTGATTTACAGATTTTTGTTGAAGATAGAGCTGGGAGAACTGACCTGAACATCCTGACTGTCCAAGTCACAGATGAAAACGAGCGCCCTGTGTTTGGAGGCAATCTGGCAATCCAAGGTAAGACAATGGTGCTGTTTGAAATCAGCAGCACTTGAAAAGATACCAGCTTTAAAACCACTAAAGCTGCATGCAGTGCCTGTAGGGAAAGTGGTCTAAGCATTTTCCTTTAGGAAAACAAGGGAGGAGCAGGAAACTGCTTTCATCAGAACTTAATTTTACACAAATATTTGCTACGCTTCACCTTTGGAAATGCCTTTTAGTTTTCTGGAAGCTTTGACCAAAAAGAATGTTATCATTTTGAAGCATCTGAAGAATTAAAAGAAGAAAACCCCAAAAGTGCTTTATACCACACACACACACATATATATGTTTATATATATATGTATGTTTGGAGTGACACTTGTGAAGTGAGCAGACACTCTTAGGCAGTAATATGTCAGTGTTATCAGTAGGTTTGCTGCTGTGTCCTTTAT
>JAOEGS010008352.1:0-10949 GCA_025447755.1 Corythornis vintsioides
AGTCCCTTTCCCAGCCACAGGTCCTCTCATGTGTCAGCCCCTTCACTGCAGTGCAAATGTGAGAGCTATGCCCTCCCGATCTTCATGCTTTTTTTTTTTTTATTTATTTTTTTTAAATTATGAAGGGGAGATAATCACAGAAATCCCACAGCAAAAAGAAATTTGTTATCACAGTTGAAAAACAAATTTTATACACAAGCAAGGACATTTGCTGCCTCAAGCAGAATTGGTATCTTACTTGCTCTTTTGTTCTTTGTTTCCTGTCAGATTTACTTAGAGATGCGCCGTGTTTGTATCTTGTCTGGCAGATCTGTTAACAGACAACACTTCTCGTGTTAGCGTTGGAAATATTTTGCATATTGTATCTTCATAAACATTTAATATTAATATCAGGTTACATAAAAACAGGTATGTCATGTTCAAAGTCAGAACTTCCTATTGGAGCGCAATACACAACTCCATCCTTCAGTTTAAAATGAAAAACCACTTTTCTAATAAATTTTGTGATACTTTTTTTTTTTTTTTTTTTTTTGTGCTGGGCTTTTAGCTACTAATATGAAGATGTACCATGTAGTCCAGGGTAGTTGTTCAACACCAGCATTGCATCCATGTCCTGTCAATTTAAAAATGTAAAGGTAAACTCAATCTCAGTAAATAAATTTTGGTTTTATAACTGAGGGGATCAGAACATGATGAGGTAAAACGATAACTGTATGCTTATCAATCACCAGAATGTCTTTGAAAATCATAGTAGCTTCTCTAGATAGTCTTGGAGGTACTTCATGATCATTATAATTGGGAAGTTTCTCTTAATACCCTCAAAAGTAACCTATATTTGTATCAAAGACTGATGAGAGAAACTTTCCAGCTATAAGGGTAGTGATACACTAAAATATGCTTCCCATGGGAGTTGTTAAAATTCCATTATAGATGTTTTAAGAAAAGGTTTATGAAACAGCTTACAGGGGTGGACTATAGTGTATTTCATATTGCCTGTGTGCAGGGATGGGCTTAGGTGATCTTTTGAATTACCTTCCAGATCTACATTTCTCTGATTCTTAATCCAAAATTCTTGGTATCCACTAAGAGCCTTTCAGAACATGTAAGGACATCCATGATGTTTGATTTATATTAGTGATGAGGACAGAAGGCTATATTCTAAGCTGAATGATAAAAACAGATCCCAGAAATAGAAAAAAATAAAAATGGCTGTACTAAGTATATTTGGTCTTGGTTTCTGTTAATAATGTCTAGATTCACAATAGTCAGGTTTGATATCTAGTCTTGTTCCCTAGTTTTATGACGTTGCTGCAGCAGGTGAGAGGACATGATTTATGTCAAGGCAAAACAAAAGTTAAGCAAGGGCCTAAGGAAGCCAAGACTCATTTTTTTTTCTTGGATGCACTGCCTTTCTTTCTATGTATCTTAGTAGAACTTTTGTGACTTGGCCTTTAGTTGTCCTTGGATTAACTTGCTATATTAAGAACTTACCAAACTATTTTAAAATTTTATACTGAAAATAAACTCACAAAGTTCATTTCAGATTGCTTACAGCTTTTTCCCCTTGATGTGAAAAGCAGAAACAGGACCTCCCTAAATGTGGCAATTAGTTCACTGTTTTTAAATGTATGTTCATTTTAGTTTCTTGAAGTGATTAAGTTAAGGTTATTGCACAGTTTATGCAAAAGCTCTTCCAACTATATGTTGCAGACTTTAAAGGGGAGCTAATCTGTTTTTCTTGTGCAGCTCTTTATGATATTTCCCCATACAAGCTTAAAGATAATTCTCAAAATTTTGTCAGAGGTGACATTTTAAAAAACTTAAAGCCTTGCCATGATTTCCTGATGAGTTTGGAATATTGTTTGAAACAGTAGTTGGCTGCAGAATACAAATGTAGTTCAGCAAGCCACAGTATCAACATAAATTAGTACTTTTGGCAGCTTTAGGAAGTTAATTGCTATGTCACTGTGATACAGTGTGAGGGAAGGAAAAAAGAGCACATCAAAGATTCTCAACCATATTGTCCCAGGTATGAACTTTCATACTTTCACCAGTAAATTGCATAAAGTGCACAGGAGAGAGAATATCTTGTCCACCACTATGGAGATTTTATTTCAAAAGTACACCAGTAGACCATGGAACTGCACTTTTGTTTGATAATGATATAGCTGAATTCTTAGATGGTCACTTTAGAGTACTTCCTAAATGTCCATTCCCCCATCCCCCTTAACAGAAATTGAGATTACCAAAAAGAGAACAACAGTGTGTTATTTCTTCATTCTCCTTGAGGATAAAGATCCTTATACTTTCTAGAAACTGAAGAAACATCTTGCACTGTTGAAAGAAGTTTTCTTCTCTTTCCATGCTCCTGGCTGTGAATCCTGGCTCTAATCTGACCCTTCAGTGGACTACTCACCTCTGACCTAGCAAAACTGATAGGGGGAGTCGGATTAGTGCTGTATTTAGTATGCTGAATTTGCTTAGTGCAGGGCTGGACAAGTGCCACCTGAGCCAGCAGAACAGGAAATAAACAGCTAGGGCTGGTAGAAAGATACGGGGATAGTTTCCTTCATGGATGGTCTGTGGATTGGATCAGGCAATTTTAAGATGATAAGCCAAGTTTCAGACCTGTTTTTCAGCCTTTTTGAGACAGCAAAAGCAAATTAAAGTTGGGCTATTTTTACTCTTCACTATTGTTCACTCTTGAACTTTTGCCTAATTGCCCTAGCACTTTGCACTTAAATACATTTATGTTTGGGTAAGTCCTTTGTCCTGGAAATTCAGACAGCTGACTTCAAAAGTACTACATCAGTCTGTAATTTGTGCTTGTGGAAAAGAAATATTTCTTCTTCAGAAATACCCAAAGAAAAAAATTTTCTACCATATGTAAACTTCTAGGTGACAATTTTTTAAATTGCCAAATTAAATTAAATTAAATGCAGTAAATCCTTTCAGTAAAAAGATCTGTTGCAAATTTTCTGGAAGAGGCTTGAAGAGAAAGTAATCCCCCCCTTCCCTAAAGAAGACAGTATTACTTGTAGGGATGATCTGGAAAATGTTTAGGTGGACTGCTACAAGCTCTTCTACTCTCTTGGTACTGGATGCCTCTCAAGCTGTCTTACCTAGTTTTCATTAAATAGTTTGAACAGCCGTAAGAGTAGCGCAAACAATCGTGTGTAGCTTTCCACCTAAACATAACTTCATATATCTACTGAAATGCCTTGCAAAGTCGCATTCACCTGTCTAACCACTTTGTTCTTGATGAGATGTGTGATTTGGATGAAGCTGCCAATCAGAAGTGAGGTGTCTGTTAATATGAGGCATGACTTTGTCCACATGCTTAAGACTTTGAGGACCTTCTTAATACCAAATTCCCCAAATGTATTCACTCTCTGGTTCCACAGCCATCTCCTTTGCACTTTTACGTTTATAACCAGGAGAGATGCCCACAATTCTATTTTCATTTCAAATCAACTGTAGAAATAAGATTCTTGCTTCATAGTTTCCTATATGCAGAATAACAGATTGTACCTGTAAATGTGTTTTATAGCGAATGTTACGTAGTTAAGGTTGAGTTTTTAATCGGAATGGTAAGTTAACTGGTTACGTGTTGTGTTTGATTACATATTGGAAGTGCAAGGGAATTTGGTGTGGTGCAGAAGAGCTTAAGAGTTCACAACAGTAATTAATGTAGGTGTCAGTTAATTTGCAATGTCAGGATTAATTTAAAAGTATGTATTTAATACAATGGTCTTCTGCAAACTTTCAATTTACCAAATGTGGTGTTTACTTACTCTTAAGACTGCATAATGCCTCCCTTAGCATAGTTTTGCAAATTACCTTTCTTAGGAAATTTCCACTTAATTACAGGCTATGTTATTTATGAATTTCCGCCATTTCAAGATTTCAGAAAATTAGTCTTTATTTTGCTGGCTTTGAAAGTATCCTTTGCTTAAGTGGCTGTGGAATTGCAGTTAGGATATCAGGAAGATGTAGAGGGAGCTTGTTCACTGAGTAAAATGCACTTCTGTCCAGACCTCAAGCTATACACAAAAACAGTATCTCTAGTGCCCTACTTTTTTGGTGGGATTTAACATGCATAAAGCTTGTGCAGGTTCTTTGCAAGTAATTGTCATCCTCTGAGATCAGATGCATTTTCCCACCTGTAAATGTGGTTTCTCTTGAACAAACTCAGCCTGCTATTATCTTTTCTTTGTTTTTGTTGTTTGCTTCTGCCTGAGATGCATTACTGTTTATATCCTAACTCTGTAATTCTTTCTTCAACTATTCTAATGTATTTTGTTTCACAGTATACTTATGCTGAATTTAGTCTTGCTATGCATAATTTATTACTTGCAGTGTTATATAAAATTTCCTCCTGATTGCACCTTGTCAGAGTGGAATTGTTTTCTTGGCTATTTCTGGAAGTTAGGTGTCTGTTTGCTGTTTAAGAAATATGATTTTATTTGAAAAGGCACACTTCAGCAGTGATAAATCATACCAGAACAAATGCTCTGAGAACCCATGTAGTTCCGTTTGCTGGTAGTCACAGTCCAGATAAATAAGAAATCTGGGGAAAAGAGATGTGCAGTTCACCCACAGACCTCTCTGTTCTCTTCCCTGTTCCATTTTACAACAAACTGCACAAGCCAGAATCTAATTCCAACATAGTGTACTTCTATAATATAGGTCTGTGTTGCTTACAAGAAGTTTGCAAGAAGGCTTATTTCGTGATGACTAAACATCAGCACTCATTTAATTACAAAGGCTTGATTTTTCCATAACAAATGCATTATTTAGTGCCTGATTAAATACTGCTAATTCCCAACTGATTAATTCCCCAAACACATGCACAAACATGTACTGATATATATATGCATGTTTTTCACTTTTATATTCATTTTAGGCTTTGACATAATTAGAAGCATTTAAACTAAAAAAAAAAAAAAAGTAATACTGTAGCTGAGTTAACAAAGATCTTTGTTTTCTAGTATTTGTTTCATAGTTGAGAGAATAATAATAATTTCAGGACTTAATAGCTGCTACCTTATTTTTTAAGTGTTCTAGAGAAAGATGAGTCTCCATTTAATGCAGAAAAGGAAATCCTTCATCAGTTTAAAGTCAGTAAAAATCATGAAAACAAGGAGATTTTGAGTTATTATTTTCCATACAAATAAAGGTAGATGATGTCCCTTCTAACAGTCCTCTGTACATAAAGCATGATGTTTGGGGCAGGGAGTAAAAGGCATTTTAGATACACCATAGCAAAAAACTCAGGTTTTCTTGTGCATCTTGCCTAGCCTATTGGTAATTTAGAGCAGAAGTAGCTGTGGAAGAGAAGGTAGATGTAAAAATTATGCCATAATAGTGAGAAAACTCACCATTACCTTTTTATTATCCTTACTCCATTTTGTGGTGAAAGGGAGTTGGTATCTTCTTTTATTAATATATAATGGAGTAGTTGAACAACCATGATGGATTATTTGACACTTCTGAGTGTTTTAAGTATTTGGAGTTCTTACAAATAGAAATCCCCTAGATTAAGTGAAAGATATGAATTCAGTGCAAATAGTGTATCACTGTGTCACAGAGATGACTGATGGTTCCTTTTGATCTTACAAACTGTACACAGCTGTGACTTCAGGCAGCTGTCAGCTGTTCTACAAGGCTAAAACAGAAGCATTAAGATTTACTACATGTTAAAACTGAGGCCTATACTTAAAGAGACATAGTCATTACAAATATGAAAGAATGAGAGATGTCTAGAAATCCCTATTTTTCTATTTCTACTTTTCCAGCTCTCCCATTGCCAGCTAAATGGGGATTTGGATAGAGTCTTGTCAATGCAGTGCCCAACAGTGTCCCCTGTATCTCAGCAAAATACTGTTACGTATTGTCTGTTGTACTTCCTATAGTTAATTCCTTAGTAACTCAAGGCTCAGGTCTAGGTAACTGAATCCTAAAGACTTAAAACAGTATACGAGTGAGGATGACTGCTTCAAGGCCACTTTGTGATTATCAGCTGTTTTTGTGATGTGGAACTTAAAGCAGATTGAAACAAAGCTAATGTGGCTTTAGAGCATCCTATATGCCTTAAGAAAAATATATATGTACTATCAAGGTTGTTTGTAGGCCACCACCATTGAGATGAACAAAAGTGTTGCTTTTCCTGATTCATAAAGGAAATTATGCAACTATTGTCCCTGTAGCATAGGTGTGCCTCTATAGAAAATACCTAGTGAAAGATGGGGATTTAAATTGTTAAGACTGAAAGAAGTGGAGTGGTTTGTGGATTTAAAATAACCCTTCTTTTGGGAAAATACCGTCTTTTAAAAGTAGAATGTAACAAGAATGGTATGGTTGATTCTGCATGTTCATGGTAAGTAAATATGAGTTTATGAAACTAAATGAAGGACAGTTTTATTTCTCTTCTCTATTATGTTGAAATTACTCTGTTGGACAGACCTAGTCACTTTCACATTGAGTCATATTTCATTAAGTATGTTTCCATTTTGACCAGGATTTTTTGTTTGTTAGTTCTTGTTTGGTTTTGTTTTGTTGGGTATTTTTGTTGTTCTTGTTGATTTTGTGTTTTGTTTCTTGGTTTTTGTGTTGGGTTTTTTTTGTTGGGTTTGTTTTTTGTGGGTTTTTTTTTTTTCCCCGGTATCTGTATTTTATTTTAAAATATATTCTTGGAATCCTCACAAAGATTTGGAGAAGATGCTTCTCAGCTTGCTCCCTTCCCTTCAATGTCTACTTAACCTATGAAGATTTCATTCTGTCTTCCCTTTATTCTGCATTTGAACTGCAGTCCACTGCAGAGCTGTTCCACCAATCTAGCTGAAAACATACCTTCTCCCAAGTAACTTCACTAGTTGATTTATTATATAGGCATTTCTAGCACACTCAGACTACGCAGTGTAATGTCAGGTTAGAGAAAACTTAGTATGTAAGGTATCTATGAATGCTGGCATCTGTACACACACAGAGGAACTGTGTTGCCTCAAGACATCTGCATTTTCTTGTGCCCCCATTTCTAGTTAGGGCATCTGCATTTTCTGGGGTGAAATGTACCAGCCTGTATCAAATCCACTTTGTTGTTTTGTTTGGTTTGTTTTTTGGCTAGTTTTCTTCCCCAGATGCCTTTAATAGTAAAACCCCAGAGTGTGACTAAAGACACCTGAGTTGATGCTGACAGTGTACTCAGGGAATTCCCTGTCTGCAAAGCCTGTAATGCAGTGCTCATTCCCTGCAACTGCATGTACAGCAGATGGAGTAATCTCACACAGTTATACACTCTTTCAGAGACTAGTGTTTCTGCTGCAAATCAAAATAGTTTGCAAGCTTTGAGCTTTGCTGCAGGTGTACATGAGGCCTAACCTCACTAGAAATTACACCTTCCCTTCATAGACCTTTAAGGGGTTTAAAAGCTGGCAGGTTTTGAGTGTTAAAGAAGTTTCTTCATCTTCAGTTATGATTCTCATAGAGTCTCTGGCATTGAATCCCATAAAAATAATTATTTGTTTGTATCAACAAACAAATATTGTATGTTTGGCTCTGCACTTCTCCCTTGTGAGAGTCTCATCTTCTATCCTTTCATAAGATGGCTTCCAAGTTTCAGCCTTGGTTTCGCCTACTTTTGGTGCCTTCTCATTATGACTAAGCAAAGGTTCAGCTTGAAGTTTTAGTTATGGTTTGTGTAGTCACTCATGGTAAACTAAGTAAAACAAATTTCAATTCAACCTAATTTTAAGCAATCACACAATTCTAATATTCTGTAAGAAAATTATCTTAATCTCCAGCACTGCTTCATAGCTCTATTTCTGAGGTCAGGGATAGCAGCTATTTGTGAAATGCATGCAGCTGCAACGTGCCTGAGCTAGTGTGCTTTGTGACCTACTTCTGTCTCTGAATTCCTCAGGCTAAAAATATGCAGAATTCAAGTCTGAAATGTATTTATTATGGCACTATAACAAATACAGTGACTGGATGCCATGTACTTAATGAACTCACTCTGCTGAAGGGGATTATACTGACATGTCTGTAGCCAGTTTGAAGCTATTGTGAATTCTAGCACCAATAGAGGAGTCGGGTATATAATAATAGCATCTGCAGAAAAGAAGACATGCTTCCCCTGCCATGGCCAGTTGTGTATGCCATATGCCCAATCTGCAACTCCATTTCCAACAATTTTTAAATTATTTTTCCATCTGAAAAAGATGCAGAAAATATTTTTTGTCATCACTACAAATATTGATACAGGCTATGTAGTGTTCGTTCTGTTACAGTAAGTTTAAATATTGATATAGAAGAGAAGCCATTAATATGTTGATAAGAAAAATCAGAATTCAATGGGGGAAAAAAAAAACCAACAAAAACAAACATGCAATTGTCAAATAATCAAATACATATAGTCTTTTTCAGTGTCCTGAAATAAGTGAACTGACTGAGACCAATATTAATATTCAGTTATGGTGCTGTGCCACTCACAAACTGCAGCTGTGTTCAGTGCCTTTAACGCAACATTAGATGGTGTCCAATAGTAGCCCATTATGTTCCAGGAATTGCTTTATATCTCCACTTGGACATTGAGCCATTGACTGAAATTGAGTGCAACCATCCAGCCAATTCCATATCCACTGAGTGGTCCATCCATCAAATCCATGTTTTTCCAATGTAGAGACCAGGATGATATGTAGGACAGTGTTGAAGACTTTGCATAATCCTGGGTAGATTATGTTAGTTGCTCTTCCCTTTTCCACCAACATTGTAACTCCGTTGTAAAAGGCCACCAAGTTTGTCGGGCACAATTTGCATTTGATGAAGTCATGCTGGTTGTCACCAATCACCTCCTCATTTTCCATGTGCCTTAGCAGAGGCATCAGGAGGATCTGCTCCATGACCTTGGCAGGTACAGAGGTGAGACTGACTAGAAAGGGCTATGCATATTATTTGGCAAAACCAAATGGCAGAAAGCTTAATTTATAGTGTATTTTTTGTGATGACCGTTTTTCATGCATTGGTCAGATCTTGAGCTGATCAAAACATGCTGTGCACTACATGGAGACAAAAGGAAAATAAAGAAATCTAGACTGTCCACAGTTTATGTACTGTCATGGAGGATTAAATGGTTCTTGAAGACTTTCTAGCTTTCAGAGTTTTCATCTCCCAGTCACAGAGACAGGGACCTCACCCTGGTGTTTGGGAAGCACAATCTCACCACTGTGGGATCTGATTGCCATGCAGATTAAACTTGTAGGCCAAGGCTATAGAGGCTGCCAACCTGCCCACCTCCCTCTTTCCTCTATACCCTACCTGTCTTGACAAAAGAAGGTGACAATAGTTGACAGAACATCTTCTGACACTGTGGCCATTGCAGATTTCATCACTGATAACCTGGACAACAGGACAACAACTCCCAGGGTAACCACGGTTCTAACAATTTTTAGGTGGTGGTGATCTTAATGGAAAGTCATTTAATAGACCCATGAGCTTGCGAATGCAATGGAGATTGAAGAGAAAAACACCATACAAAGAAAGAACATAGGAAATGCAATACCAAGCTAGCGTGAACACTATGAGAACATTTTGTTGCTAAGCAACAAAAAATGTCTAAGCATAGTAGATTATCTCTTAGAGAGGTACACTTCAGCCTGTACTAGCCAGCTTGATGGTTACTGGGAGATAAGCCTTCAAAAATCTGTCTTTAGCACTGGACAAATATTTCATCAGAAGCTTCCTTCATAATGTGACACACCTCATTTATATAATCTACTTTTTCTAGCTGAGGATCCTGTTGAGTCATGTTTGTGAGGCGTTGCCAAATCACTGACTTGTAGCTGCACTCACATTTTCAAAAGCTGCTGCTGCTGCTGAGGCCACACAGTTCTGCTGTTTGTATTTTGTGTAGCACTTCGTAGAGTCTATTTTCTTCTAACATGAGAGCAAAGAAGGAAACCAGCAAAACTGCTCATTGTTCAAAAGACTGGATAAACAGCGTTAATCAGTGCCAAATGCCACCCTGATTCTTTCTGAAGCTTCTCCATAACTCTTTAACTCTTCCAAGTTTTCATGCAGTTGTAGTTCTTCCCTGGTAATACCGCTGTGCTGCACTGGGTCTCACCACCCTCCCCTTCAGCATTTCATCAGAAGGAGCTGTACTCTCTGGCGAAGCAGAAAAAAAAGTATGATAGCATGGTTAAATATGTAATAAATACCTTCAGTTCTTTGTCCTGGTATACAGCTGTTGCATGAAGCTTAACTTGTAACAACGCACAAAATGTGTCCTGTAAAATGCACAGAGAGACTTGTTGTTGAGGTTGGCATGTGGTACAAACTCCTACTCAGACTGGACCACCTATAGACTTTAGCCTAGAACTATTCCCTATTTTGAGTGTCTCCAAGGAAAGAGGCTCCACAGCCTCTCTGGTCAACCCATCCTAGTGCTCAGTCACCCTCACAGTATAAAGGTTTCCTGATGTTCAGAGGGAACTTCTGTGTTTAAGTCAATGACTCTTGTCTCTGATCCTCTCACTGGGCACCACTGAAAAGAGCCTGGCTCTGTCTTCTTCCCACCTTCTCTGCATTATTTATATACATTGATGAGATCCCCCTGAACCTTCAGTTTTCCACGTTGAAGTCTCAGATGTCTCAGGCTTTCTTCATGTGAGAGATGGTCCAGGCCCTTCATTATCTTGGTGGCCCTTCATGGGACTCATTCTAGTATGTCTGTATCTCTCTTGTACTGAGGAGCACAACTCTAGACTCGGTGCTCCAGGTGTTGCCTCACCAGTGTTGAGTAGAGGGGATTATCTCCTCTGACTGTCAAAGGTTAGGGCCAGGCCAGCCTCTATAGAAAGGACAGATGCTCTCTATTAGATTCATAGATTCATAGATTCATAGATATTAGGGGTTGGAAGGGACCTAGAAGATCATCTAGTCCAACCCCC
>JAOEGS010008356.1:2041-13684 GCA_025447755.1 Corythornis vintsioides
GGGGGGTTGGACTAGATGATCTTCTAGGTCCCTTCCAACCCCTAATATCTATGAATCTATGAATCTATGAATGAATCCAGCCTGGCCTGAAAAACTGCCAAGGATGGGGCTTCCCCCACCTCTCTGGGCACCCTGGGCCAGTGTCTCCTCACCTTCCTGGGGAAGAAATTCTTCCTCATGTCTGAATCCTCATGATCTGAATCCACCCAGCTTCAGTTTTAATCTATTCCTTCCAGTCCTGTTACTGCCCAACAGCCTAAAAAGTCCCTCCTCAGCTTTCCTGGAGCCCCTTCAGTTCCTGGAAGCCACAAGAACGTCTCCCTGGAGCCTTCTCCAGACTGAACAATCCCAACTCTTTCAGCCTGTACTCACAGGAGCTGCTTCAGCCTCTGAGCATCCTTGTGGCCCTTCTGTGGACACGTTCCAGCTCCTCCAGATCTTTCCTGTATTAGGTTTTTTTTTGTCAGAGGTACCCAGGCATCCCAGCACCAGTTGCCTGTGCTTGATAATGGACGTGACCAGGTGGTGAGGGGGAGCAGCAGTGGGTGTCCAGACACAGTTACCTTCTCCTCATTTTGTGTTCCTTTTGCAGGAAGCTCCTGCTGACAGTGGATACCACTGATGAGAACTTCATGCCCAAGCGGGTCGCTGTCTACGGGGGTGAGGGAGACAATCTGAAGAAGCTGAATGACGTTGGCATTGATGAGTGAGTGGATGGAGGTGGAGAGGGTAGACTGGCCCTTGCATGGACTAGAGGTTACTGGACACCCCAATTCTAAGCAGTCATGCCAGCACCAGCCTGGCTTAAGAGGCCCAGGACCTTGGGAGAGGCATTTCCATCCCTGAGCTGTGGGTTGACTGTCTACAGCAGTAGATGGCACAATCATCAGTGCTCCTGATGTGATTGTGGCATTCATTTGGATCACCTCCCCTGGACCTGAGGCACCAACAGGTTGTAGGCAACTGGGTCTGGGTTCCTGCTGTAGGCTTCTGTTTCAGAAGACTCTCTATTCCCTTGCAAGTGGCCACGTGGACTTGGACAGTTCTGCAGCCCTTGGCTGTGCTTTGTTTGCAGGAGCTACATCGGGGATGTGTGTGTCCTTGAGGACATGACAGCACACCTGCCTGTCATCGAGATCCGGATTGTGGAGTGCAGAGGTAGGGTTGGGGTTTGTGGCCAGTTTGTGTGCCAGTAAAATATCGTACATTGAGAATTCATCCCTGTGACTTCGTACTTCATGGCCCTGTGGGCTGTGAGATGGAGAAGATGCAGAAGAACCATGGGAACCTCCAGGTTCCCTGCAAGCTCTCAGCTTTCATCCTGTCTTTCTCTGCCTTCCATTATTTTTTTTATTTATTTCTTTTTCCTTCTGTAAATTCCCTACTGCTTCACAGACGTGTTTCAGGCTTGCAGTGCTGGTGGAACTGCTCACATTCTTAGTGTTTTCACTCCCATACCCCCCACCCAGGAAAACTTGCTTCCCCATAGCATATCAGCCATGGTCTTCCTTGGCAGATGATGGGATTGATGTTCGTCTCCGAGGCATCAAAATCAAATCCTCCCGACAGAGGGACCTGGGGCTCAGTGCTGACATGTTCCAGCTGCCCAACTTGGTGCGTTACCCTCGCCTGGAAGGGACAGACCCTGACCTCCTCTACCGACGGGCCGTGCTCATTCAGAGGTACCCTGAGCAGGGCAGACCTGGGGTGGTGTTGCCTGCAGGGATTGGTGCCATCACCACTAGTATGGCTGGAAGCTGTAAGGTCATGTGACTCCCTCTGTGACAGGCATCCTGGGTCCTAGAGAAAAGAGCAGAGTCATTTGGGAGCCCAGAGGGCCCTCTGGAGTAACTCCCTTGCGCTTTCAGAGGAATATTGCAGCTCAGGTTCAGCATCTTGAGTGTGGCAAGCGTGGCAGATCCATGTGGTGTGTGGGGCAGGGGCAGGCAGAGTCCTCTGCAAGGGGTGCAAGGTCCTCACAGTGCCCAGGGAGTGAAAGTTCAGTACCAAAGGCTCCGTGATGTAAAAGACCATGCTGGGTTGGATTTGGATCAGCTGTTACTTTCCTGCTTGTGTCTGGTCTGGAATAGACTTGCACAGCCCCTCGTCCCTTCTGTGTTGTAACATCTTCTTCTTTGGGATTTAGGTTCATCAAGCTCCTGGACAGTGTCCTGCATCACTTGGTGCCAGCCTGGGATCACACTGTGGGCACATTCAGCAAACTCAAGGTGAGCAGTTCCATTTGTGTCTTGTGGGGCCTCAGTCTGTCAGGGTGATTGGGCTTGGGCTGTGGCAGGGAAGTGATCTTGTGGTGCTTGGTGCCTTTAAAGCAGCTCAAGGGAAGTACGTGGCTGAGTTCAGGTCATTCAGGTTGTGAAAGGTGATACTGTTCAGGGGATAGTTTCCTGTTAAAATGCTGATGTGGAAACAGGTAGCTGTGGGGAAACAAGCAGATTCAAAACAGAGCACTTCACCCTCAGAAGGACTTGGACCAAAGCAGCTCTGGGCACGTGAGCTGGACATGCATCCGCCCCGAGATCTCAGCTCAGGACAATGTGTTCCTGCTCTTGCTGCCAGCAGCTTTGAGCTGGATCTGTGCAAACAGCAGGGCTTTTACCAGTAACCTCTCTGGCTTTAATCAGCTTTTGATCTCCTGCCTTTCTCGTAAGACTGAATTTGTCCCTCCAGCTGTCAGTTTTCCTTGCATCCTCTCCCAGAATGTGTCTGGCCAGGGTGACCCCGTTCTGTGGGCTTTTCCATGCCTGGTGTCAGCAAGTGCAAGAACTCCTGGGCCAGCTCAACACAGGACCCAAAGCCTTTACAGATAGATCCTTGTCTCTTCAGAGGAGCTCGCTTTGATTGCACATAGGAGGGAGAGTGAGAGTGATGGTGAAGGAGGGACCAAGCAACACCTGAGTGTCAACATCAAGTGACAGATGGAGAGAGGACTGGGTTTGGTATCTCCCTTAGGCCAGAAAGCAAAGTCTTTCAGAGGCAAAAGTGGAACAAATATGGTGAAGGAGAATGTCTGTGTGTGTGTGAAAGGCAGTGGCCCTGGGAAAGGGAGAGACCTGGTGGTGAAGTGGCTTCAGCAGAAAGTAGGTGATGTGTTTTGGACACTCCTGATGTTTTGGCAGCATATCAAGCAGTTCTTACTGCTGTCCAAGCGACGCACAGCTCTCATTACCCAGTGTCTGAAGGACTCTGAGACCAGCAAGCCCAACTTCATGCCACGGCTCTATATCAACCGACGCTTGGCTATGGAGCACAGAGACAACCCTGCCCTGGACCCCAGCTGCAAGAATGCTGTCTTCACCCAGGTACTGCCTCTCCTGAAGGGTCTCTATGCTCTGGGGAAAGTGGGACATTCCAAACCTAACATGAACCACATAGAAGGTGGGTGGAAGAGTCAGCTTGGAGCTGGAGATACCTGGAGCGCACAAGACCTGTTCACATGACTCATAGGCTCTACAGTTACACATGCTGATGATCCCGTGTCCTGGAATAACATCTAGGAGGAATTTGGGATCTGCGAGTTGAAGTCTCTATTGAGTGTTCTCTGTGGCATGTTGCTAATCCAGAGCATAACAACCTCATTACACTAAAAGGCCAGCAAAGAATTCTCATGTGACACCAGCAGTGTAGTGGCAGACAGCCCCATGTCATGGGTTTGAAGCAATGCTGATCTTCATCTTCTCATTCTCTTCCCATCATCAAAGGTCTATTGCTCTGTGTGTGCACAAACAGCCCAGGCTGCTGTGAGGTTTCCAGTACACCTTAATGGCCACAAAACTCCACACAGTGGTTAGCACTGTCATTTAATTTTCCTTTCCAAAAATGAAGGGCTCCTAGACCATTTAGAGATTGGGTGTGTTCAGTATTTAAAGGCTTGTGGCAAGCCAGATTTATTCCAGTTTCCCACCTTCACCTGTCACCAGTTCCTCTGGAGAGGGAATACCAACCTTCATCTTCTCTGCTTGTTGCAGGTGTATGAAGGCCTGAAACCCTCAGACAAGTTTGAAAAACCTCTAGATTACAGGTAAGTGGTGTCTGGGGGAGGGAGGTGATCTTGCAGTGCTGGGAACTGTCTTCTGTCACAGCAGGGTGTTTGGGAAAGCCTGTGTGTGTCCTGTGCTCTGGAGAGGGTTTGCTAGGGCAGGAGCCAGCTCAGCCATAGGATCTGGGCCAATTCCCCAAATTGTCACCTCCCTGCTGTCCTCTAGCTATCTCTAAAGATCAAGATCTTTTCCTGTCCCTTGGTGTCCCATGCTGTCACCCAGTATCTCCTTGGCTTTGAGCTCCTCAGGCAATACCTGGCTTTCCACAGGTGGCCGCTGCGTTACGACCAGTGGTGGGAGTGCAAATTCATCGCAGAGGGCATCATTGACCAAGGTAGGGGCTGTGTGGGCAAGGGCTCCTCTGGGGCAGGCCCAGGGCCTGAGGGGGTTGCATGGGCTCTCGTTTGCTCCCAGTGTTACTGCCCGTGGAGGAGAGAAGGAAGGTGGGTTGTCCTTGTCCTGCCACCCTTGGATAAGCAGTGCTGCTTGCTGGGATGGCGCCAGACCTCCATTAGTCTCTAAGAGCAGCTTTGATGGTGCCAACACTCCCTCTGGCCGAACTCCACAGGCCAGGCAGGGAAATGACTTCTCCTGTCTTATTTCCCCTGGTGCCATAAGGTTCTGACAGGAGCTTTCTGCTCAACCCCAGGCCAGGTCGGAGGAGAATTCCTTGTATTTGCTCATTGACTTCGAGGGTCAGCCCACGGGGAGTTCCCATCACTAACAGTGCCCTTCTTTTGGGGTTGCAGGAGGTGGTTTTCGGGACAGCCTGGCGGACATGTCGGAGGAGCTGTGCCCCAGCTCAGCAGACACCCCCGTGCCCCTGCCCTTCTTTGTGCGCACGTCCAACCAGGTGCTGTGGGGTGGGGTGGTGGAGGCAGATCTTTTTGTGCCCAGCAATGCAGTACTGTCCCTTTACCCTGCATGCCAGGGATATACCCGCTTCTGCTGGCTCAAAGCTGTTCCTCCTGAAGGGTTGGGTAGATTGCTCTGTGGCATCTCATTTTAAGATATTAACAACCTCTTGAAGACTCGTCTCTCGCCAGGAATAGGGAATATTGCCAAGGAGCACAGGGGCTTTAGCCCACTTGTGTTGCAAGGAGTGCCCAGAGGCACTGCAGGAGCTGAGTTTGTGGTGCCTCATGTTGTGCTGAGGGTTGTGACTTGGAGTTTTTCTCATACTTCTGTAGGGTAATGGCACTGGAGAAGCCAGGGACATGTACGTCCCCAACCCCTCCTGTAAAGACTTTCCCAAGTATGAGTGGATTGGGCAGATCATGGGAGCAGCCCTGAGGGGCAAGGAGTTTCTGGTGAGCTTTCAACCCCTTCTCTACCTGGGGTTTTGCTGCAAAGTGAGTCATTAGTCCCCTCCTGCAGGCTGGCTGACAGGAGCATGGGAGGGCTTTGTGATCACCCACTAAGACTAAAGGTGCTTGGCAGGATTTGTGGCAAGGGGTTTGAAGAGCTCACAGCCTGAGTTTTGGGAGATGCCACTGCTGGGAGCTTGAGAGAGGGTGTATGGTCTCTGCTCAGCAATGATGAGACAGGAAGAGCAGGGAAGCTCCTTTGTGTCTGCATTGTTGAGCCTTATCTCCATCTATGGGACTTCCTCCTTTGACACAGATTCAGCAAAATCCCTGTTCTCCTTCAGGTCCTGGCTCTTCCTGGCTTTGTATGGAAACAATTAACAGGGGAGGAAGTCAGCTGGAGCAAAGACTTCCCTGCTGTGGACTCCGTGCTGGTGAGAGGGACTGGGAGGCTGTGCCTATGCTATTCCTTGTGGCCCTCAGCAAGGTGGTGATTTGTGTCCTTGTCCTCGTGTTGTACTTGCTTCTTCCTGTGATGTGTCAAAGAAACACAGAAAAAGGGCACTCTTAATATTTAATGCATCTTACAGCTAATGCAGAGGTGCAGCCGTGGTGACTGCTGCTTTAAGCCTGCCATGCCTCAGGGTCTGCTAAACAGTTCTAGGGCAGCATGTCACTGTGCTCTGTCACTCCAGCCCTTGTCTGGGAAGGGAGGAGGTGGAGACTTAGGCCCTTTGCTGCCAAATCTCTCTAACAAGCACTCACCCTGGCGCCTGGGCAGGTGAAGCTCCTGGAGGTGATGGAAGTCATGGACAAAGACACCTTTGAGTTCAAGTTTGGGAATGAGCTGACCTACACCACGGTGCTGAGCGACCAGCGCGTGGTGGAGCTGATCCCCAGCGGCAGCAGCACCGTGGTGCGCTACGAGGACCGCCGGGACTTCATCCAACTGGTGCAGAAGGCTCGGCTAGAGGAGAGCAAGGAACAGGTACCCCTGTCCCCATGGCACCACTGGGCATTTTGTTCCCAGAGACACAGCCTCCCCCCCAACCCCCCCCCGCCCCAGTCTGCTCCTGGTAAATGCATCGTGGGTAGTGTCCCCCTGCTCATGAGTGCAACTGTAGGCAGCCCATTGTGGTGAGGTGCTGGAGCCCAAGAAGTTGAGAAGCAAGGGTTTATTCCTAGCTCTGACACAGGCTTCCTGATTGAAGTGGGATGCACCTCTGCAGGATCCTCTTCTTTGTTTTCCTTGCTGAGCTGTTATGTAGTTTGTGTACAGTCAAATCCCTAGGCTCAGCCACAAGCCAGGGGAATGGTCAAGACATGCTGTTTACCTACCCTGTCTCCTTCTCAGATCATGGCCATGCAGGCTGGGCTGCTGAAGGTGGTGCCCCAAGCTGTTCTTGACCTCCTCACCTGGCAGGAGCTGGAAAAAAAAGTCTGTGGAGATCCTGAAGTCACAGTTGATGCCCTAAAGAAGCTCAGTAAGTGGACTCTGCTAAAAACTCTGGAAACACAACTGTCTTCTCTCTGTGCTGAGACAAGGAGAGCTGTGGAAGGTGGAGATTAGCCTTTACAACAGGGAGACCATGGGCCTGCATACTTCTTGCCTTCAGCTGGGTGCAGATGGTGGCAGAGGTGCCCCTTGTCTCCGTGCTTGGCCTCAGAGTAGAGGCTGGGGCATCCCTAGGTTGCCAGTATCTGAGCCTCTATGGAGCTGAGATGTGGATCTGGTGTTGCTGTTTGGGAGGGGCACTGTCTGCACTCACTTGTGTCTGCACACTCACACCCTGCAGACACCTAGAGGTTTCTTCCTGCCTTGGAGGACCCTGGGTCAGCAGGGAACGCCCTGCTCTAATTTATCCAGGAGGAGCTTGGATCTTTAATAAACTCATTTTCTGGATCCTTTCTGCCAGCTCGGTTTGAGGACTTTGAGCCCCTGGACACCCGTGTCCAGTACTTCTGGGAAGCCCTCAACAACTTCACCAACGGTGAGTGATTTGCTCTGCCCTTGCACATCTCCTGCCAGGACGACCCCTGCATGCTGGCTGGAAACTGGGAGGGTGACACCATCTTCTTTGCTGCCTGGGGAATAGATGGGAGCCAAGGAGGGCAAGTGGCTGGGCTGAAGGAGCTGTTGCTGGTGTGGGGATAGCTGGAAAGGGCAGTGACTCCTCCTCCCAGCCCACTAGGGTCTGCTGAGCTCTTGGCTGTTCCTTCACAGAGGATCGCAGCCGCTTCCTCCGGTTTGTCACCGGCAGAAGCCGCCTCCCAGCCCGGATCTACATCTACCCTGACAAAATGGGGTGAGCCCATTACCACAGGCTGCAAGCCTGACAGATCCCACACCAGAGGGATGCATATTCTGGTTTCCACTGTCTCTCTGGCTTGCTAATTCTAACCAGTTTGTCACCTTCTCCCCAAGCTCTGAGACGACAGATGCTTTGCCAGAGTCATCCACCTGCTCCAGCACCCTCTTCTTGCCCAACTATGCCACGTAAGTTTTGGTGCTTCCCTACATCTAGGGGTCTGTGTGTCTGGGCTCTCTTCTTAACCTTGCTGCTGACCCCTAGGGCCCCATCACTTTGACTTTTAACCCACTTATTCGCCACTTGTGGTGCTGAATGGAGTTAAATCCAGTTGGTCACAAGCAGTGTCCCTCAGGGATCAGTTTTGGGACCAGTCTTTATCAATGACCTGTCTGAGGTGATCAAATGCACCCTCAGTAAATTTGCAGGTGACACAAAATGCAGTGGGAGTGTGGATCTGCTGAAGGGCAGGAGGCTCTGCAGAAGGGTCTGGCCAGGCTGGAGTGATGGGCTGAGCTCAGTGGGATGAGGTTTAACAAAGCCAAAGGCTGGGTCCTGCACTTGGGTCACAACAACCCCAGGCCATACTACAGCCTTGGAGAGGAGTGTCTGGAAAGCTGCTTGGTGGAAAAGGACCTGTGAGTGATGGTGACACCCAAATGAGCATGAGCCAATGTGTGCCCAGATGGCCAAGAAGGTCAAAGGCATCCTGGCCCGGATCTGAAATGGTGTGAGCAGCAGGAGCAGGGAGGTGATTGTGCCCCTGTACTCAACACTGATGAGGCCACATCTTGAGTGTTGTGTCCAGTTTTGTGTGCAGCAGGATAAAAACAGACATTGAGATGCTGGAGCAGGTCCACAGAAGGGCAAGAAAACTGGTGAGGAGTCTGGAAAGCCTTGTGGAAAGAGGCTGAGGGAATGGGATTGCTTAGTCCAGAGAAGAGACTGACAGGAGCCCTCACTGCTTTACAGTTCCCTGACAGGAGGGTGCAGCCAGGCTGGGCTTGGGCTCTTCTCCCAATTTACTAATGATAGAAGGAGAGGAAATGGCCTCAAGTTGTGTCAGGGCAGGTTTAGATTGGATATTGGGAAGAAATTCTTCCTGTGAGAGTGGTGAGGCCCTGGAAGAGGCTGCCCAGGGTGGAGTCACCCCCTCTGGTGGGGTTTAAAAACCAGTAGGTGTGGCACTGGAGGCTGTGGGCTGGTGGAGAGAGAGATGTTGGGATGAAGGTTGGAATGGATGATCCTGGAGGCCCTTTCCAACTATTATGATTCTATGTCCCCTCCATGTGTACCATGTTGCTGCTGTAATTCTCTCTGTCAGCAGCTGTAATTCTCTCTGTCACAGCCTCGATCTCAGAATCTTGTCCTCTTGGTAAATGCAGCAACTTCTTTTTTCTTCCCCCTCCTGCCCTCCCTAGAGCCAAGGTGTGTGAAGAGAAGCTGCGTTACGCTGCCTACAACTGTGTGGCCATCGACACAGACATGAGTCCGTGGGAGGAGTGATTGGTGCAGCCTCCCTGACCCAGCATGGACAATCATTTGACAAAACAGTGCAGTGGGAAGAGCTCCCTTGTCCCCCCAGGATGTGTATATATAATAAACATATAGGTGTGAAGCTTGGCTCCCAGGAGTGGTAACCAACATCTCGTTGACCATGAAGATTTGGGTCTTCCAGAGGGTGGGAGCTCACTTGGAGTGTAAATGTGGCTGTAAGGTGGAAAGCCTCATCCAGCCTTTGTGCATCAGAGAGGGCTGGTGGGCTTTTGAAATTAATTTCTTCCCCACAAATTCATGTCCTGGCTCCAGAACTCTGATCCTTCCAGAAGGAGGAGCTCTGCTCCAAACAGAAGGAGCTAGGGCCATGAAGCTTCTCAGAAAGTTACAGCACAAAACAGGGAACTGTGTGAGCTGCTGCTGAGACCAGAGGGATGCTGAGATACTCAATGTATCCTAGCCCGAGTGTCCTGATCCCCTTCCCTTGCCCTGTTCCTGCTCTTACCTGAGGCCAATGGAGACGAGACCATCTTGGTTTTAGAAGTGGGTTGTGCTGGTGGCAGGTGCTGCAGGAGTGCTTCTGGCCACCAGGTGTCACGACAGACCTGCCCAGCAGGTCTGTGGGTGCTCTGAGGAAGGGGCTCCTGCTTTTACATCACTCAAAATCCTGGTTGCTGTGACCACCCATGGATCTCAGCTCCTCTGGATCCCTGCTCCCCTGTCACAGCAGCAAATGCTCAGGGAGCTGCTCCCCTAGGGGAGATGGGAACTGTTTGTGCCCAGTCCTGCATCCAACAGGCACAAGGCCTAGCAGCTGTTCTCCCAGGCTGTTCTGAGCCTTGGTTTTCCTCCAAAAGCCAGTATTGCAGCTAATCTGCTCGAGTGTTCATGGAGATGTGTGGGCAGGGACATGTTCTTGCAGACAGCGGGGCTTAGAGCAGTAGCAGGCACAGCAGCACTGGTGGGGAGGTGAGTGGATGTTTCAGGTGGACAGGGTAAGCCTTTGCCCTGGGGGAGTGAGGAGGCTGTGAGTACAAAGGGTAGGAGCTCCTCGAGCAGATGGACAGGCACTGGGAGTGAGGAGCAGGCAATGAAAGCTTTGCTACTTCAAGACCATTGGAAATGTGAACAAAGCCCTTCACTAGTTTCTATTGAAGCTGCTGCATTCCCAGACCTGCTGAGGGGGGGTTGTAGGACCAGGAGAGAGCGTGTGCTGTCACCTCCTGCATCATGGTGAGCAGGAGTCTGGGGTGCCTGGGAAGCTGTTTCTGGCAGTCCTTTCCTGCAGAAGAGCCTTCCCTGCTCAGCTGGGTGGGTGTGAAGTCCCATCTGCTGGAGGGGGTTTCTTGTAAATCCTAGAATTCTCAGAACTGAGCTGCTCTGTGGCTGATTTCAACCACCAGTGTGGACCGGCATGGAGCCAGTGTGATGCCTTTCCATGCTGGGGGCTGAGTCACTTCCTAGGGTGTCTGTTTTAAATGGGCATGAGTGAGTGAACTGGTGAGAGGACTTCAATCTGCTGGCTTGGCCTCTGTCAGGAGTGTTGGTGAGTGAGCCTTCAGCATTGAGCTGGGCTTTGTAATGAGCCATCCTAGATCCTTTCTGGCTGCTGGCAGTTGGGTGGGGATCAATCCTACTTTTTCCAACCTTTCCCACTTGTGTCTAAGGGATAGCAGCAGGAGGTCACATTATTTACTGAGCAGAACTGGAAGTAACAAGAAAAACTGACTCCTTGCTGGTGCTTTATTGTCAGGCAGGGGACAGGATGAATGGACTGGGGTGGGACGTGAAATGGTCCTAGTTTCTGGTGGAGGGTGAGCTGTGGGAATGGGCAGCATAAGAGCTGCAGGGGGATGGGCACCTCTGGCTGAGATACCTACAACAGGTGACCACTGGCTCCCCTGGCCTTGGTGGAAGCAACTGCAGCTGACAAGAGGGTGAATGAGGATATCAGGGAGGTAGCCGAAGTAAGGTCTTTTAACTCCCGACCTCTCACACCCTTGGGTTTATTTCCTCCCTCTGAGAAAACAGTGCTGCCTAAAGGCTTGCTGGAGCTCTGCTGGGAGTGCTGGAGCTCTGGGGAAAGGATCTAGCTGATTATAGGAATTTCTATTTAAAAAAATACCTGTAGTAACAGCACCCTGGCCTAGCAGGAGGACTGCAGTTGGGAGCTCATCCTGGAGGGTCTGGGTTTAATCCCTACAAGCACATTGATGGAGAAGACATTGTTTTACCACATACACCATTGGTTTATGGTCCATGATGGTTACCCTCAGCAAGTTTGCTGATGACACCAAAGTGGGAGGAGTGGCTGACACAGCAACAGGCTGTGCTGCCATCCAGAGAGACCTGGACAGACTGGAGAGATGGACAGGGAGAAATTTAATGCAATTTCACAAGAGCAAGTGTAAGGTGCTGCATCTGGGGAAGAACAACTCCATGTATCAGTACAGGCTGGGGGCTGATGTATTA
>JAOEGS010008358.1:0-11727 GCA_025447755.1 Corythornis vintsioides
TTAATATATAATATATTTTGAATAGGAAATATCAATATTTGAAAATATTGATATTTTCCTATACACCCCCGAAAGCTGTTGCAGTTTGCTTTGCAGTGCCTGGGCTTTGAAGTGATTTTCTTTTTCTTTCAGGAGTTTCTTGGCAATCTTTGGAGCCTGTTTGTCTTGGCATCCCCCTGCCACATTACCCAGTCTTCAGTATCATGTTCTCCAAGTTGTGTTTACAGCATTTGGTGACTTTTTAAATGGATTTATGCAGTTTTAAAATGCAAACATAAAACAACATCCACGAGACACTCATAAATCTTCTGTCTATAGATATTTTGAATTTTGATAGGTTTATTTTATTCAGCATTACTGTCACTCTAGGGCTTCAACTGAGAAATATTTGAACTTGGCAGACATTCAGGGGTTTTTATAAGTGAATCCATTATACTCTCCTAACATCTGCTCTTAATAATCCCAAATGTTTTTGGGTTTATTTTACCTTCACATGATTTTTTTTCTTGTTTGCTTTCTTTTCACTAAAGCACCATTACACAGGATGGTTAATTCTTATCTCCTTGATGTTGCTGATAAAAACAGGCATTGATTTCCATCAGGATTAGACTATAAAACAAAGGAGAGTGAGTTAAAACACTTAAAGTATTTTAATAGTAAGTATATTTCACTCTCTGAAAGATTAATTTAACACTGTGTAAAATCATTGGCCAAATAAGTTCTCATGTTATAAAATTCTTCTTAAATTGCATCATCTCAAGCATATAGAGGATGGAATAAATTGGGAGATCTGATTGGAAATCCCTCCTGTGTTTTCTTTTATAAAGCAAAAAATGTGACAATATAGAAAGTTTGATTTGTGGATTAATTGGGAAGTGAATTTCTCACTGGTCCAAAACATCAATCTAAGAGTTTCAACAACTCTTCTCCCCAACACCCCATTTCAGAAAACAAGAAAATAGAGTGGAAAAGCAGATTAATACATTGAGGTGGCCCTAGAAAAATCTCATTGGGTTGTTTTTTCTTTTCCTTTTCATACAGAAAGCATCTTCTCCTCAAAGGCACTTCCAGCGAGACAGAAAAAATATTATATTATAAAAATATTATTCTAAAAACCCAACTTGCTCTTTTCTTCTCATGATTTATACCTGTTCTATTCTATTTATTTGAAAAGTTATTTGAAATCCCACGAATGGCAAATGTCAACTTGGGGTTTTTGGGGCTGAACCAAGATGCCATCTGGAAAATTAATGACACAATTCTGCACTGCCACTGCTGGAATTGCTCTGTTTAGTCTTGACCTGCCACTTCCAGAAGGATGCAGGCCACCTGGATGGAGCTGAGGATGGGGGAGGAGGGATGAGAATGACCAAGAGTGGAGAAAATCCAACCTCCAGGAAAAGATGAAAAGAGCAGCCTGTTTATTTTGAAGGGGAGATACAACAGTCATAACTTTCCTGCTGCAAAGAGGCAGTAAAGAAGCTGTCCCTGAAGGAAAAAAGAGGCTGAAGCTGCAGCAGGAATTTAGTTAATTCAAGATGTTCTGCTTGAAGGAGGTATTTAAAACCTTAGCAAGAGTTAAAGCACCAGGAGGTTGTGAAATTGCCACCACTGGAGGTTTATAACAACAGGCTACACCCAGAATCTGTCAGGGTTGGCTCCAGTGTCATTCTTTTGCCATGTGGCAGATGGGTGGGATCTGATGGTTCTTAAGGTTTCCATGAAAAAAAATAATTCTTTTCCTCAAGAGCTTGCCCAGAGTGGGACAATCCTTCAACTTGGACCTTGACAGGGCAGTTGAAAATGAAAAAAAAATCAGTTTCAATCAGAAAAAAAAATCTATTTAAAATGAGATAAAATAAGGTAGCACTGGAAGTGCCTTTCTTTTGAAGAACATCAAATAAGCTGCTGCTGAAACATCTCAAAATAAATCAGATGTTGCTTTTTTGGCTCTTCTAAAACTTCTCTGGTCTTCTGATTTGAAACTGTCTTCTGTCTCTCAGCCTAAAATTAACTCTAGATAAGATGGGATGGTCTTGGCCTTGAGCTTTTTTCTTTCTTTAGGTCAAACAGCTCTTTCTTTAGGTTAAATAGCAATTTCTTTAGGTTAAACAGCTCTTTCTTTAGGTTAAATAGCTCTTTATTTAAATAGCTCCTCTCCCCATCACAGGTTTCCCCACTGTCTGTGCACTCACATTCCCCTTTTCACATCACCTATTTTAAGGGATTTTTTTTCTAAAAAAAACCCTTTATTTTTTCATTCACACTTTCCCTGCACTCCTTTTTTTTTCCCCCCCACTTTCCACCAATTATTTTTTTTTTTCTGGATGGTTTCTTGCAAAAAGCCTCCCAGCCTTTCCCTTTGTGCCTTTCCATTTCTAGATGTCATTCTGGGCATCAATCTCCAAACTACAAGCAGCATCATTGCAATATATTCATTATTACAGGCATGAAGAATCCCAGAATACAAAAGTTCTTGACGTTTTCCCCATTTTCATTCATTTTCAAACAGAAAAAAGAATGAAAAGTCTGGCTGCTTATTTTGTAAATCACTGCACAAGAGATTTTTTTTTTTTTTTAAGCTACTGGTATTGCTAAAAAAATTCCTTCCTCCTCAGTTCATCTATTAAGCTACTGGCTTGGGTTTTCCCCCTTTGTCACTGCAATTCCATCACTGTTGGCTTCACACCACCCTCTGAGAACCACCAAGTGAAGGTGTTCCCATCAGCAGCCCAGTCCAAACCACAGACTAACTTCCTACCAGTAATTTTTTAGCACACATATATATGGAAAGAGTTAAGGAAAGTCATCATTCCCCTCCCAGTGTATATCAGAATTGTCTGGGATATATTTAAATGTGGAAAACTTGGAAGACAAGTGTAGCAAACACTGTCAGATCAATGTCTGGAAGCACCCACGGACAGCTGTGGAATATCTGCTGGTTGCTGAGAGGTCCTGCTGGGATTCACAGATGGAAAGCTCCCTTTCCAGCTCATTTGGATGAGCACCAGGCAGATGTATAGGACCAAACGTGTTGGATTAGTGAGGCTGGAAGCTCCCCAGATTCATGCCTAGGCTGAACCCAGAGCATATGTCCAATGTTAATGCAACACAGCAGCAAATATTGAGTTGTTTCCTCAGCTATCAAAATATTCACCAGATCCAATCAGTCTTCATCAACCACGTCCTGGAGCCTGTGGAGTTTTTGTTGCTGTCCCAACAAATGAAGCTGAGTCGTTTGAGGGGTTCTTCAGAGAAAATTAGAAGAGACATCTGAGTCCTGACTTCAAGGCTAGGTGACCTCTCATGATCCCCTAGTTAGTCTGTGAGTTTCTGATTCATAAGCCACTGTATTTCCTTGGACTTATTAACAGATAGCTTTGTTCCTCCAGGGAGGGAATTCTTCCCTCAGAGGCTGATTTGTCCAGAAAAAATCAAGAGATGCTGTCAGATTATTAGAGAAATTTGCTACTTTCTCTCCTTTCTCAAGCTACTTTTGCTAACTGAGGCCGTCCATCATCTACTGGTAACTCCAGCAGAAAATAAAGTGGTTTCTTTTTATTGCCTGAGTGTCTTTCTCCAGAATTTCATCACCCTTCCAAGTCAGTGTTGCACCCCTTAGTCACTATTAACACATTTTGGTCATCTCAAGGGATTGGCACCCACCCACCACAGAGGACTCATTCCCTGGGGGAACATCTGCCTCTGATAAATGGTTGTTAAGATACCAGCTCACATTGCACTGTCATCCAGAGGGATTTGCATGGGATGGCAGGAAGAAGAGGTGTCCTGTCTAAAGAAAGACATCATACATCTTCCAGAAAGAGAAATCTTTGTGTCACCCTTAGAGGATTCTCCTCATCTGACCAGTAATTTGTCTTTTTAGATTACCAGGGGTTGATACTGCTGTTGAATTTTCACCTTCAACTGGTTGCCTTTCCTCCTCTCATGCCTCTTTGTTGTCTCTAGGTTCCCAGAATCTACCAGGAATATGTCACAGCTCCAAAGACTAAGTGCCAGCATCCTTCAGCTAAAAATGCTCCAGAGCAGCACACTCAGCACCACCTCCTTCTTTCACCACCACCCCAGAAGTTTATAGTCCAGGTAACCTCAAATGCATGTCTTGAATATCAGTGTTTGGACTTCAACCAACTGCTTTCAGAGAATCAGGTTGAATTAGGTCTTGTGGAGAAAAGCTTGGACTCTATTTGTAATTAAAGGAGAAAGCAACCTCAAATAAAGCACCACTCCTCAAATGTAGAGGCAGAGCAGGGCTTGCAATGACCCAAGTGCTTGTTGTCTGGCTGACAGAAGAGCCAGAAAGTGTGGTGGGCATTCCCAGAAGGCCCTTCCAACCCCCAGCAGGCTGGCATTCTGGGGCTGTGGGATGCAGGGGAAAGGCTTGTCCTGAACTCCATTCCCCCACAGCATCTGCCTGAGCTGCAGCCAGGATTAACACGTGTGTGTGTCCATGGCTAGGGTGCAGCCAGACACTCAGCAATGTTAAGACCAGGGTGATGAAGAAAACCTTCCTCGTTGGCACAACACTCATCTATGTGGCATATTTTTTTGAGCACAGAGTCCTCCACCCTTTCCTTTTCATTTCTTTGAATTTGATTGTGTTCATGGTCATTAGCACATCCCTCTTCTGCAGCTCCTGACTCAGAAGCTATGAATGTTATCACAACTGGAGAGCCCAATCTTCCAATGGTTGTTCAGGAGCACCAGAGCATTTTCCATCCTCTCATCTTTCCCCCCTTTCCCCTCTCCCACTCATCCCAAAGAGCAGCTGCAGTATTTGCTTTCAGCCAGAAGGGAAGACAAGCAGACAGCTGTCATGCTATGAATCAGATTTGAAACTGTGGGTTTTGGAGGGGAAGGTTTCAGCTTTATTTCCCACTTGCAGAACAAAGAGCATCTGTTTTTGACACTTGCACTTTTATGCCAATCTGGGAAACTGAATTCAAAGGGATAATACCAAATATTCTGCTTTTTTTGTTGGTTTTTTTGTTTTTTCAATGAGTAGGTTGCTGAGAAGCAAAAATCCAAATTATATGTGAAAGAGCAGAGTGTTTAAATGAGGATGGCAGTGTGTGTGTGTGATTCTTTCTGCTCCTGGTGGGACTGCAGACACTGTGAGCAGCTCCCTGCTTATTAGCTCCATTGTTTTGATGGAATCTGGGGAAGGCTGAGTGCTGAAGAATGAACAGCCTCTGGCTCAAAATGCATCCGTGTGTGTGTAGTGAGGGCTAGAAGGGTTTCTTGGACAAGCTGGGAGCCAAAAGTGAGTCACATGGAGGGCTGCAGACATCACACTGAATTGTGTAATCACCCTGCAGCGAGCACAATTGGAGCAGGCTTGCTGACCTCACAGCTGAGAGCACTATTTAAGATCTGGCTACCAGATGTTCCACCAGGACCCAGCCAGCTGCTCAGAGAGTGTTTGAACAGGGAATATTTACAGCCTGCTAGCTGGGGAGAGATGATTGCACTGCTTTTCTTTTCCACCCTGCTGTGGGACGAGGCTCAAGCGTGGGGATTCAAGGATGGAGTGCTGCATAATTCCATTTGGTTAGGTAAGAAAATCATTTCATTCTTGCTTTGCTGCTAAAAAAGTCACCCTGTTTTCTCTTTGAGCACCTGGCAATGGAAAAGTGAGCCATGCTTTAATAGAAGCAAAATCCTGCACTGACCTGGGGGTTGTTTTATCACAGTAATGACTGGAAATTTAGTCTTTGTGAGCAGAGAGTTGTTACTATTTCTCTGGAGCACTGAAACAAGTAGCTGTGGAATATTTAATCTGAATGCATTTCCCTACAGCTTGAGGTAAAGTGAAGCCAGCATTAAATACCAGTTGCTGCTAATGAAGGAAAATGAGTATGAAAAGGCACATTTGCCAAAGGAATGAATTACCTTCTGCATGAACATGCTTCAGATGCCTGGGGTCCTACATATGAAACTAAATGATCTGGAAATAATAGTGATAATATTTGCTAGGATTCTAGGAAAGCACAGAAACGTATCTGGTTTGGCTGCTGCTTTGCTCACAGGGTTGAACAGCAGAGAGATGATCCCCAAAAGGGCTGTGGGAATAGTTTCTTATACCTCACGTGGGTTGAAATAGCAATTTGAGTTTTGTAGAGATGTTTATGGGATGCATCAGGGAAACATCTCTGCAGCAGAGTCACGTCGAGGAAGGCAAAACAAAAGCACTGAGCACTGTGGGTTTCTAGCCAGATGCTCACAAATCCCCTCATCCTCTCTAGAAATGGTGTGGGTTTTTTAAGGGTTTTCAGGAACTCCTGGAACCAGAGCATGTTTTTCTTGTGGTCAGATTGGGACCACACTCTGTGAGCTGGTGCAGCAACCATGTGACTCCAACCCCTTCTCAGAGGACTTTGTAACCTAACGGGAGCAGAAATGAGACAGAAAAGGGATTTTGATTGTTTTCCATTCGACTGCACATTTTTAATGACTTTGCTTTTCCTCCTAACCTTGGCACCCACCTGCTGCATCCCACAGTTGCTGAAGGTGGTGGAGTCCCTGTGAGCCCTGGAGGGGTTTCCAAGCCCCCCGTGGAGCTGTGGTGCTGAGGGCCATGGGGCAGTGGTGCCCTGGCACTGCTGGGGGGTGCTTGGACTTGATGGTCTTGAAGGTCTTGTCCAGTCAAAATGATTTTCTGATTCTCAGGTGGAGGTGAGGTCCAAGGGAGGACAATTTGGCAGCTTCATGCACCACCTCAAGTGTGAGAAACAAGTAAAGCTCCTGTTCCTGGTTGGAATAACTAGGACTGAGTGAAGCCCTGAGAATAAGGGAAGAGAAGTTGAGTTTGGGATAGGCTGAGGTGGGTGTTCTCATGCTGAAGACCCACAAAGAGTGAGTCCTGGGTGTTTCATTTGAAAATATCATTGATTCATAGAATATTTGGGGATGGAAGGGAGCTCTGGAGAGCAGAGTCCACCCCAGAGCACCCAGGGCAGCCCCCACAGGGACAAATCCAGGTGGGGATGGAAGGTCTCCAGGGAAGGTTTATCCACATAACTGCTGCCACCATCCACCCTGGATGGAACCTTTAGGGTCCCCTACAATGTCACTGTGGATTTGTGGTAATTGAATATTTAATCAGTTTTCTGAAGTTCATTTAAAGGAGAAAAAGTTTCCACTTCTTTAAAAGAAGCAGCAGAGAGTTAACTGGGATGAGTGGTAAATGATGGTTTGCTGCACCTTTAGCACCTACCAGGAGAGCAAAGACAAAAAAAAATCAAGCAGGGGGTAAGAAAAACTGCTGACTTGCTCTGAATAAATAAACACAGGCAAAAACTGGAAGCAGAGAGTGGAATTTTGATTTAATCTGCTGCCTTCTCTCCAGCACTCTGTTGGAGCTCCTTTACAAATGCACCATCTAGTGTAACCACAGCAGAAACATCCTCAAAATCCAGTTATTGGAGTTATCCAAGGAACTCAGTGATGCTATATATAAATGAAGAAAAAAAAAAATAAGGCAAAATAAAATCAAGCTAATTTGAGTAGCTTTATATTTTGCTTATCTCTTTGTCAAAGCTGAATTGAAAATGGAGTTTTTCATTTACCATTCTCCCTCAAGAAATCAGTAACACAAATAAAAACCCCTGAATTACTGGTAACTTAGAAAAGCAGAGCCAGTAACTCACCATGGACATCCTCTGCTCAAAGTCATGAGTCCCTGTGAGCCCTGGAGGGGTTTCCAAGCCCCCCATGGAGCTGGTAAAATATAATTTTTTTATAAATTGAGACAAGATAAGTCGTTGAGTGATTGAAAAATATTAATTACAATGCAGAAATTTGTAATTAAAATAGAAACTAGTTTAAGTAAACCCAGAGCAGGGTGCTCAGAGTCCCCCCAAGCTCCCCTGGGATGGTGCCAGGGCTGGGGCAGCCACCACCTCTCTGGGCAGCCTGGGACAGCCTCTCAACACCCTTAGCTCCAAAAATTTCTCCCTCCTCTCCAGTCTAAATCTCCCTCTTTTATCTTAACCCATCACCCCTTGTCCTGTCCCAACAGCCCCTGCTCTAAAACTACTACAAAACTACTGATTCTAAGCATATCCTTAGAAAATACATTAATTTTTTTTCCTTATTTTTCTTTTTTTTTCTTTTCTTCCCATGATGCAAATAGCTACAGTAAAAAAACCTTCCTGTTCTGAGCCTTTTTTCTGTCACTTTGACAGCTCCATCCAGCCCCTTCTCTCAGATTATGCTAAATATAAGACAGACCTGAAGAAAAAAAATGCTCTGTTCTGATGAGATATGCAGATTGCTTCTGAGACAGGTTCCCCTCCATATGGCATCAAACAAGCTCGATGTGAAAAGATGAGAAAAAATTGGTATGATGAGAAAAATGATGAGAAAAAATTGGTATGATGAGAAAAATTATGATGAAAACTTGGTATGATGAGAAAAATGATGAGAAAAACTTGGTATGATGGTAGAAATGATGATTAAAACTTGGTATGATGAGAAAAATGATGAGAAAAACTGTGGTAGTCCTGACAGTTACCAGGTTTCCCTGGAAAGCTGCTTTATATTGTACTTGCAACAAAAAGGAATAATAATAAATAATAATAATAATAAATAATAATAGTAATCATGATAATAAATAATGAAGGAAGTGTCTTCATTTTGCTGTGCAGCAGAAATGTCAGCCAGCAATTGTTCTGGTCCTGCCCTTTGTGACACAAGCTCAGATATTTTTATTCCCCATTTGGAATCCCTTTAATTTCTGCCACTCCTCTACCCGACTAGCTCTGATTTCACTTCTCCAGGGACTCCAAACAAAGCTGTGATTCATCTTCCAAGAGGCACTGGAAGTTACAGCCAGAAGGGTGCTGTGATAGCAATCCAGGAGCAGCTTCCCTGGAGCCAGATAGGATCCACAGAACCAGGGATGCTGTCACCAGCTGATGGTTCCCATAGCTACTGCCTCTGGAGTGCTCCTGGGGGACTCCTTCCCTGCCTTTGTTGATCCTCTGTTGTTCCAAAACTCACCCAGCTCTGACTATCTCTGTTGTTCCAAGCTGCTCCCAAACAAAAACATGCCTATGGGTAAAAATAGTGGACTTTTGGGTTGGGAGAACCCTGTTTTCCTGATGCTTTCCAAGTGGCACAGCTGCCAGCTGAACACTGGGTTGCTTTTCTCACCTGGACAGGAGAGTGAAATGCAGGTCTTGGGGAAGCTGCAGGAGGTGGGACAGCTGGGATATGATGAGAATCATCAAATGGTTTGGGTGGGAAGGCACCTTCCAACCTCACCTAGTCCAACATCAGCACCCAGAGCAGGGTGCTCAGAGCCCCCCCAACCTCCCCTGGGATGGTGCCAGGGCTGGGGCAGCCACCACCTCTCTGGGCAGCCTGGGCCAGCCTCTCCCCACCCTCAGAGTCAAAAATTCCTTCTCTCCAGTCTCAATCTCCCTCTTTGAGTTTAACCCATCCCCCCTTGTCCTGTCCCAACAGCCTCTGCTCTAAACTCCCTCCCCATCTTTCCGCCGGCAGGTCTCCCCGGAGCTTCTCCTCTGCAGGCTGAACCCCCGCCTCCAGCTCTCCCAGTCTATCCCAGCAGAGGGTTCCAGCCCTCCCAGCATGGCCGGGGCTCCCCTGGCCCTGCTCCAACAGGAATAACTAACCCTGTGTCCCTGTGTCCCCCCAGAACGAGCAGCTGGAGTGTACCACAGGGAGTCTCGCTCGGGGAAGTACCAGCTGACGTACGCCGAGGCCAAAGCAGTGTGCGAGTACGAGGGAGGACACTTAGCCACCTACCAGCAGCTGGAAGCAGCAAGAAAAATAGGTTGGGAAGCCACCAAAAACCTTTTGTTTTTCCCATCTCTCCTTCAGAACGTTGCCTGTGAAAGGATGAATCCATCCAGGGAATGACAAGAGGAGATCATCCTCGGAGTTTCCAAACGGTGCTGTTGAGTCAGGATTGGCTCTGGGCACCAGCACACACCTCAGATGGGTACTTTGGGCTTTTCTGAGTAGTCATGTCACCACAAATATGTGCCAGTTCCTCTGTCTCCACCAGACACAAACAACTTTGCATTCTTTGGTGGCTGTTTTTGAGTTCTCGGCCACAAAATGCATTTCCACGCTCTTTTATTTGTATTTTGGTGAGGAATAGTTGAGGTATTTCAGGTATTTGCATTGAAATTCAGGGTATTTGAAGGAAATGTTTTGTTTGGCAAGAAATCCTTGAGGAAATTCAGGTATTTAAAGCTAAATGGAGAATATTTGAGGTAAACATCTTTTCTTAGCTGCCTTCTGGGTGTAGTCTTTTTATTCAGGACTCAACACTGCAGAGTCTTGAGATACAATTGACTAAGTCTGTGTGATTTCAAGAGGGAAACAAAGAGCACAGATATCTCAGCCAGTGTATAATTTGGTTACAAATGCTCATACAGCACTTAAAACTCACTGCTCAAGAGCCTGCTTAGACCATCTGCACTGGAGTTTTGCTTTCAAATGAAGAACCAACAATCATGTTGTGGAAAAGACCATCCAATTGTATATCCCATGTTTAAATTGATCCTCTCCAAGTGATGGTTTGTCCTGTGCTTCTCTATGAGGCCAATTACACCCAAATCATCTATGGGCTTAAGTCACAGGATGTCTGGGGTTGGAAGGGACCCTGGAGATCTTCCAACCCCCCTGGCAGAGCAGGACCATGGAATAGAATCTAATCCAGCACAGGGCACACAGGAACCATCCAGGTGGGGCTGGAAACTCTCCAGAGGAGACTCCACAACCTCTCTGGGCAGCTTGTGCCAGGCTCTGGCACCCTCACACTAAAGAAGTTTCTCCTCATGCTGAGCTGGAACCTTCTGTGCACCAGCTTCCAGCCATTTCCCAACCCAGGGCACAGTGAGCAGAGGCTGCCTCTCCTCCTGACACTCAGCCCTGGATAAACATGGATTCAATCCTCTCTCAGGCTGCTCTTCTCCAGACTACAGACCCCCAGGGCTTTCCTCAGCAGACACGTTCCAATCCCTTCACCATCCTCGTAGCCCCCGCTGGACTCCCTCCAGCAGATCCTTATCCCTCTAAGTCTTCTCTTAATTGACTATAAATCAGAATTTCCCACATCCACACCTCCTTTTCTCCCCTCTGCAGGTTTCCACGTGTGTGCTGCTGGCTGGATGGCCAAGGGCAGGGTTGGGTATCCCATTGTGAAAGCAGGAGCCAACTGTGGCTTTGGAAGGACCGGGATCGTGGATTACGGGATTCGCCTCAACAGAAGCGAGCGGTGGGACGCCTACTGCTACAACCCTAACGGTGGGCTGGGGGGACTCTGCTCCTCCTGGGGATAAGGGGGGGTTGGGGTGTGGATAGACAACCTCAGAATCCCAGAATCACAGCATGTTAGGGGTTGGAAGGGAGCTAGAAGATCATCTAGTTCAACCGCCCTGCCAGAGCGGGGTGACCTAGACCAAGTCACCCAGGATCTTCCTTCCCAGATCTGGAAGCATAGTTCAAAGATCACTAGATATGGGATTTCTTCTGATTCTCTGATGTTCACTATACTGCAGGTGACAAGAATATTGGCATGGAGCATCATTTGTAGCATCATAGAGTCATTTAGGTTGGAAGAGACCTCTGAGATCAAGTCCAGCTGTTAACCCAGCACTGCCCCATGGCCCTCAGCACCACAGCTCCATGGGGGGCTTGGAAACCCCTCCAGGGCTCACAGGGACTCCAGCC
>JAOEGS010008363.1:0-41055 GCA_025447755.1 Corythornis vintsioides
GGGGGTTGTTGGGGGGGGTGGGGTGTGTGAGAGAGCCCTTACCGACCACCTCGGCCGTCTCCTCCTGCTCCTCTTCCTCCTCCTCCGGAGCCTCGCTCCGGTAATACGACACCCACTCCGACATGGCTCCCGACGTGGCGCGAGGGCCCCGGTACTGCAGGCAGATGCGGGAAACCCGGCCCTTGCCTACAGTCAAGCGAGCACGGCGGCCATGCGCCACTACCTGTTCCTCATCAGGGGACCCGCCCCTTATGGTAACTCCAACCAATGGCGGGAGAGGAAGGGCGCCGCGCTCTGCTCCTCCTCTCCATGTGGATTGGTTGCGGCGGGGAGCGGTAGGCGGGAGACGCCAAGCCTCAACCAATGACAGGGGGAGCCACAGCCCCTCCCACCGCCTTTAGCTCCGCCCCGTCCCGCGCCCCAGGCCGGAACCGCCGCGCTGCATAACGGCGCAGTGCCGCGGCCGCCCAGCCGGTCGCCGGCTGCCGCGCATGCGTAGAGGCAGCATCGCCCCTTCCGTTCCGTCTGTCACTTCACTGTTGGTGCCGCCGCACCAGTGTTACCGGCGCCACACTTTTCCCTTATCCTCCTCTTCCCGGCCGGACGGCGGGTGTCTGCCAGGGCTCCGGCTGCCGCCCGGCGGCCGTACCCACGCCCCCATGGAGGAGCCGCTGGCCCTGCACCCCGTGAAGCTCTATGTGTACGACCTGTCCAAGGGCATGGCCCGGCGCCTCAGCCCCCTCATGCTGGGTAAGAGTGCAGCGGGAGCACCGGCTCCGCCTCCGCGCGGGGCTCGACTCCCCCACCTCCCGCCGCCGCCGCCGCCCGGGGCTTGTGCTTTCCCACCGACCGCCGTGGTCCGGCCGAGCCGCACCGGGAAGCGGGGCCGCAGTCGCCTCCGTCAGCCCCCGGTACCGCTCTCCCGAGAGACGAGCCCGCCGAACAGGGTATGGGCAGCGCTCGGCAGCTGCGGGCACCGGCGGCTGGTGGCTGAAGCGCCACTTGGGAGCGTGCGGGCCTGGCCTCGGGGCCCGGTGCGTGGGAGCAGAGCGGGTTTTAGCAGCAGCGTACCTGATTCCCTTGTCGGTGGGACGCGTTTTTCCGGTAAGGCAGCTCCGGGTGAACAGGGGACAGGCATCTTCACCCCATTTGCCCTTGGCTTTAGTAAAGGCTAATTAAAAGTATTGCTTAGCCCCTGAGGTGACGGAAAGGTCAGTTCCCGACACCCCGACGGCTGTGATGCCCTGGCAGGAAGGCTGGACTGGAAGAAAGCTGCCTGCTGTTTACAAGGTTATTGAGTTCAAACGGTGCCATGTATGTTGTGGTGAGGCTGGACTGGGCCAGGTGTTGTGTGCCTTGTATTTTGCTGCTAGCCTCTAATTTCAAAGGATTTGTAAAAGTCTGTTTTGTGTTCAGGTTCAGGTTCAGCTGAATTTTAGGGTGGGGATATGAAGATTTTGCTTGAGGTTTTGAAAGTGAGAGTGAGGAATGCAATCAGAGAGTGATTTATACCTGTTACGTGTAGACTTTGGCCCATGTTGGGATAGCAGTCTGTGAGATGAGAACTTCTCAACAGGTTCAGTGTCTGAGCAGATGGCTCCATCTAATCTTTCCAGTTTGCTGGCATTCGGTTTGCTCATCTGTCCTATAAGGAAATTCTGTGCTTTCCTTTAAGCTTGAAAGTCCAAGAGTACACAGCATGAGGTTTCATACATGTCAATGACAGATCTGTGTTTCCACCCTGGATAATAACCTCAGGATTTTTTGTGTGGTCCGTCACTTCTTTTATTGCCCGGGGGGAAGTAACTTCACCTGTTAGTTCATAATAGCCACGTTTTATCTTGTGATAAGAGTTGCAGATCTTAAGATCAGGTTACATGTGCATGACTTACCTGTGTTTGAGGTAAGAAGATTTTAACCAGTCTGATTTCAAAGTGTCAGTCCAAGCAAAGATTTGTACAGAAATAGGTTGTCACTATATCAATCTTCACATAGATCACATGAAGGCTTTTTAGCTTTCTTCTTACCCACAAAGTCAATCTGGGATCTCATAGTTTCCAGAATTTCCAAGGAAGAGCACCTAGTGCAATGACTTCATTTTTGGTGCTTTTGGTGCTAGCCAAACAACAACTTAAAAACTTCAGTGCTTGTGATACCATTTGGTGTTAAATTTCTAGGATTTTGCAGAATGAAAAGAAAAACTTAACAAATCTGAACGCGTTTCTGGGTAGCGTGGGAAGTGTTACTCACTAGTACTGCCTGGTGCCTAGCTGAGTGCAGACGTGTTTGTGGAACAAGGCCAACTAGGCCTGTGCAGTCACAGTGACAGTGCAGACTGCAGGATGTTTGGGGTTAGGTGGATCTGGCCACTGGATTGCCCATAAAACAAACCATTGTTTATTCCTTTTTTTTCTTTCAAGTAAAGTATTTTTTCTGCATTTACACTCAGCTCCGTTGTACCTCCAGATTAGTTTAGAAACCTCCCTGAGAGAATATGCCTCTTGCCTTATGTACACACCATTGTTTTTCATGCACAAAGAACAATAAAAACTGTGGCTACTTCTCTATACATCAATTTTCAGGTGGAAAATAGCTGTGTTTTGATGGTGGTGTTTTGTTTGTGTCTTTTTTTATTGTTGTTTGTTCTTTGTTGTTGGTTTTTTTGGTCAGTCATGTTCATAACCTGTGTAATCTGGGAAAGTCGTGGACGTTGAAGAGGAAAGGGTTTCTTAGATGATTTAGTGCTAAACATTTGTCATCTCTGCTTATGGTATTCTTCCCATAGATGCCAAATTTGATTGAAACAATGCTTAGCATCACCTCTATTGAAATACATGTGTTTTAGAGAGAAGAAACAAATACAATAATTCATTGTGCTAAAATCACTTCCTACCATGCTTGGAAACAGCAGCTCAGATCCCCATGCCAAAGTGGGATGAATCCCTTCTTATTGGGCTGACCACCGTGAGAGTGTCACCACAGTGTCTTCAGTGGTACTAATAGGATCCAGAGGTATTATGTATTATGTCAGTACAGCATTCAAGGATCAGCTCCCACTGCTAAACCTTATCCTAACTTGTTGCTGAATGATGAATCTGGAAGGCAGAGCTGTACAGCACTGTTTGTAGCAGGCTCTAGGGCTACTTAGTTGTATCCCATGGGCATATCTTTGCTTTTCTTGGCAAGTTTTTTTTACTTTTTCTACCCAGACTACTTTTGTCCTCCTTACTATTCTGTGAGTTTGCTGTAATTTTGCAGTGAATATTTCTATTTTAAAGTATATGTGTCCAAATATGATAGTTCAGTTCCTTTTGTGGCATGTTTAATTTTCACATGCTGTTTCTTCATATGCATCTTCTCTATGGGTACTGTTCCCCCTTTCTCTTCCATTCTCAGTCTGTGAGACTACATTTGTCTGTCAGGCTACATGATACAATAATAATAAATGTTAACCTGAATGCAGTGAGATTTCTGTTTTTAAGACAAAATATAATCCACCTGACTCTGAGGTAAAGAGGAATAGTTCATCTGGCAGTGCTGATTTTGAAGTAGATGTCCAAAGGCAGAGAAATCTTTAAGGAAGATTAAAATCTTATTGCATCATGGGCTTAAAGTGTCTTCCAGCTTTCAAAGTTTTCTTGTCCTGTAAGTGAGGCTATTGCTCATGTAACTCACAGAATGGGTCTGTTTAGCCTGGAGAAGATTGAGGGCATCTTATTTTTATAAATATCTGAAGGGCAGGTGTGAAGAGGATGGGGCCAGACAAGGGGAAATGGGCACAAGCTGCAACATAGGAAGGCTCAACTGAACATGAGGAAAAACCTCATTCTTGTGAGGGTGACACGTGCACTGGAACAGGCTGCCCAGAGAGGTGCTGGGATCTCCTTCTCTGGAGACTTTCAGAACTCTCCTGGATGTGTCCCTGTGCACCCTGCTCCTTGTGAACCTGCTTTAGCAGGTGGGTTGGACTAGATCATGTCCAGAGGTCCCATTGAACCCCTACCATTCTGTGGGTCAGTAATGGGCAGGAACTTAGTTTCCCACAGCAGCATTGGCTCAATGTAGTATAAATTAATGGTGAATTGACTGGGAGTAGGCATCTGATTATATTTTGAACTGGTGCATTCATCTGTAGGGACTTGGCAGCCCAGATGGAAACAAAGCAAGAGATAAGAAATAAAAGGAGTTACCTTGTGATTTCTTCCATTTTTCCAGGCCCAGTGCATTACTCTGCCTCTCCTCCACCCATTCTGAATTGCTTCAGTCTAAGATTCCATCAGCTTTGCTCTAGAGCATTTGTTAGGGATTTCATGAAAATCAAGTGCATTACCCTCCCCCAGTCTAGCCTATTTCTTGATCTCTCTAAGCACCTCAAGGAGAAGGGAACAGAGGCAGGCTCCTCCCTCTCCAGTTTTTTTTTTTTTTTTTCGCTTCAGCTGAGCACCCTGGGTAGCACACAGGATATTTTTCAATTCAAAAAGGGCAGGAATCTTAATGGATGTTCCTAAGGAAATTGCCACAATATGCAAAACATCTAGAAATACCCACACTGGATAACCAAATTATATTGCTTCCAGTTGCACTGGAGACCAGATTATTACTTTTTGGGGGGTTTTCTGGAGCTTTCATATCCATTGCAGAGCATAAATATGTTGTTAAAATACTATCCTTCCTATTATCTCCTTACTTTGCAGCTCAGGAACAGGTGTTGTTCTTGTGCTATTGGACGGATGGCCTAAGCTCTGAATGGGGTAAACTAAGTGCCCATTTTATATAATTCCATCATATCTCAGAACTCTTCTGGATTTCAGTCTAGTAATTTGGATTAACATACAAATGCCACTTTCATTTGATATTTAAAATGCACATGAATAAACTACATTGGGTGGCCCTTAAGATTAAGAAATTAGTAGTAAGTAAAATAGACTGGTGAGCATCTAATCTCCCTCCTGCTTGGCCTTCCAGATAAATCCAAGTGTGGGAGTAATCCCATTTGATTGTATTCTAAAATTATACAGGCTTGCTTGTATCTTTCAGAATACTCTCATATCCTAACAACGGCAGTTGCCTGAATCAGTTGTACAACAACAACAACAATCTAACTACTTCATTCTCCACGTTCCTGTGACTAAACCGAGGGTATTGGAATTGTTTAATGCATTTGAATGTTGTATTTTTCTCATAGGTTTCTGCCTCATGTAAGCACTATGAAAGTATTTGAGCTATGACTTACAAAGGAAAATAACAGCACATAAAGTTGTTTGCTTGCCGGATGATACTCTGCCTCAGACAATGTGAATCTTTGCAATGCTTAAGCACCCATCTAGATCTATGCTGAACTGGCATCCCCTCCTGGGGAGGGGCTGAGTAATTTTCAGGAAAGATTCATTTAAGCACTTCAAGTGAAAACAGAAGAGACTTAAGAATCAAGTATGTGATCAGGTTTCCAAAGGCTGACAGGGTATCACTGTAAACTGTTACAGATTTAACATAGAAAATTCCATGTCCATGTTCACAGTCTGTGACAAAGGAAAGGCTGCTTGACTTGCATTAGCTCATAATGGAAGCAGATCAAATTAAGCTGAATTGCTTCACATTTGCTTCAGGCTGAGCAGTAAATTCCCAATTATTATGGCACAGCTGATACTTGGTAACTTGACCACGAGCACTAATTGTTGTGTGATTAAGTGTATACATCCAAAATAGCCACTGCTCTTTCCTGCTCAACAACCCTCTGCCGTTGAAATATTTAAACTCTTCAGGCATCTTGCTGTTTCTCTGTTCTACCTGGATGGATAGTAGATGCCCAAAAGAGTATCAGGATACTCCTGTTCTGCATTGTATGTGTGTGCATCATTTGGATTAGCTTTGCTGTAGGTATTGAGTGAAGGGTAATGTCTGCAATTTAAAGGCTTTTGTAGCTCAAATAGACATTACTAGGGAATCAGGGTTTTCTATATAGTTATAGACAGCCTCGGGTTATGAGTAAATGTGTTGGTTTTGGTGGCACTACCAGGAATGGGTTTGCCCACACTGCAGCATGCCACAAGAGTTGGGAGTATCATGGCAAGAAGAGCATGAGACATGGTGATGCCTGCCAGTATCCCAGATAGCGTTTGCAATTCCTCCTTCTAGGCCTATCAAGTGACTTCAAACTGCTGCACTGTAGGATTGTTAGGGAGGCTCCCTGGCAAGCTTGAGCTTTTAGTATTTAAGCCAGACAGTGCTGTTAGAAGCACTTCATTGGCAAGTGCCACTGCAAGGCCAGGATACAACTCATGCCTTAACACTGCTATAGCACACTCTCCCTTGGGCAGCTGGCTGTGGAAACAGAACTGTGCCAATCCTTGCTTGGTCATCCTGTTAGGGCTGGTATGTGTATCAAGCCTTCAGAGGCTGTGAGCAACATCTTCTGTATCTAGTGGAGAACATCCATCAGTGCAGGCTGCCTTGATTGCTTGTCTTGAGCTTGCCATGAGAGGCAGTGGCTGTGAGCTGCCCCCTGCTCTGTGCAATGTGTCAGAGAAGGGCAAGAAGAGTCATAGGAAGATCACCTGCAGAGGCAAAGTTGAAGAGGAAGATGATGGTATCCACAAAGATCTGCATGGAACCTCTTACATGATGTAACAGACAAACTACAGTGAAAGTCTTGCTGAGCAGCAGAAAAGGGAGCTGCTCAAGTTCCTCAGAAGTTGGTGACCTTTGCTTTATTCCTCTCTCAGCTTGGAGTTGAGATATCAGGAGCCAGCTATGCAGCATGGTAAACTGCAGCAGCGTAGCAAAAGTTCTTGGTCTTGGATGTCTCTAGGTGATGTGTATGTGACCAGTGATGGCAAGTTTTTAGGCACAGGATTCCCCAGTGGTGTTATCACTGAAGAGGCTTGCACAGCCTCTGGCAAGCACAGCCCACCAGTGGCAGAAAGGTGTTTTACTTTGTCTGCAACAGGCTGGAGAGCTACCATGCCTTTTTGCCATCAGCACTATAGATCTGGCATGTGTTCTCCACAGTACCAGCCTGGTTAATGTCTTACAGGAGCCAAGCGAAAATAGCAGGTCAGCAGCAGCTTCATTAAGATCATCAAACCAGTGCCTGGCACAAACTGACTTGACTGAACAGCTTCAGACAGACCTGCCTTGTCAAGATGGGCAGTTTCACTTGCCAAGAGATGTTTTGTTCTTGCCCTGACAGTGGCTGCCTGTTGTGTAGCAGCCAGAGAGGAGCACCCCCCCACCCCCCCAAATATGGTCTCACAAGCGTCAAACAGGGGCTGAGCTCCCTTGAGCTGCTGGCTGCAGTCCTGCTAGAGAGGCCCAATGTGTGAATGCCTTTGCTGCAATGATCTTTTCAAGTAGGTGTTGTAATTGCATGAGCAGGTTCCCAGCAGCACCCATGGCTTTGTCAGCATCTGCTATAACTCTTTCACCTGCACACCGAATCCAGGTGCAAAGCAGCAACTCTGTGGAAAGCCTTTCATAGCTGTTTGATGGAAATGTGGGTGAAAGCAAATATCAGGATCTTCTTTTTTCCATTTAGCATGCAAAAAGACAGATAAAATTCTAGTACGTGATGCCTTGGAAACAAATTGCTTCTCTGTCCTGAAGGATAAAGTTCAAGTTTCTAGTGGAAAATGGTGATTTATCAAGAACAAATGTGTAATGATGTATTAACAGATCTGCAGCACGCTAACTAGGCAGAGCAAGTGGTAAAGCCTGTCATGGGCCAGCTGCTGAAGCTAGAGCAGAGTGCTGTACTCTGCCTCATGTTGCTGATGACCCTGCAGTGGCACTGGTTTCTGGTAGCTCTAGAGTCAAGGCAAAAGCTCTTAGGGGGAAGCTGTGGAGCAAGGCACGAAGGATGGAGGAGCAAAACAGCGTGGGACAGGCTGAAGGGGCAGCAAATGTTCCTGAGGTGTTACAACACACCACTCTGCTTCTCTCATCATTGCTACCATCTTTTCACCTTCATCCTACTCCTTCCTACAGTCCTGTGCAGTGGGTTGACAGGGAATATGCTTGATGCCTGGCTGTGATCCATGGTGGTGACAGATTAGACCACCTACTTCAAAACTGTGTGCTCGCTTCGACTGACATCTCGATTGACACAACAGCCTTTTCCCTGCCTCCGCTCAACACCACCCTTTCTGAAGCAGGTATCTATCTATCTGCCTGCTTTGCTTCAGATTTGAGTGGGGAAAAATATGGTAGTGACTGTTTATTCCTGACTTGGACACATAAATATCCTTTTCTTGGAACTCCTGAAGGATTCTCCTTCTTACTTGTGTTTCTCTGTTTTACCCAGTCCTGATAATGACAGAAAGTTGGTTTTGCCCAAGAGAAAGAGAAGAACTGCTGCTTTGAAGTAGTATATTTACTCCTGGCACTCACCAAAGCAGCCTTGACAGAGGAGTAGGAGATGATAAATACCCCAAGACCCTCTGCCTACAGATAAGGAAAGGCAATGCCCTTGCCCCTTCCTATAGGCTGAGCAGAGTGACGACAGAGAATGTCTTTCTACAGGACAAGTGGAACTGGGACAATGTAGCCCATCACTGCTACTACACCAGGGATCTTAGAAGAAGCTGGGCACCAACAGAAAAAGAGTGACCTCTAAAGTTTCAGCAGAGAAGCCAACATCCTGGAGGCTAAGGGATGAAATATTGCTCTGTCAAACTACCATTTAGCTTTAGGCCTCTGACACACCAGCTGGGACCAGCTGGTTTTGCATTTTGCCTCCTCTTTGGAAATTGTGGGGGAAGAGCAGGGGAATGCAACTGTGCCAACCTTAATTTTTACAGAACTTTTCTTTTTAATATGCCTAATAATATATTGTTCTAAGCATCTGCTTTCAGCCTTTGAAAGTCACAGTGCACTTTAGCATCATAAGCTGTGAGAATACAAGCAGAGTGGCTTGTGGAATAGTTGTGAGAGAGGTAAGGCTGACAGAGTGATGAGGGATGCAGCTAAATCTTGAGTTAAGGTCAATTAATGCAGTGGCCCTCAAGAGCTAAGAACAGCCTGAATGTCAGAAGCATTTGAGTAAAACATTTGAAAAATGGCCGCAGCTCTGAAGCTGTGTTTGAAGGAGGAGGATAATAACTAAACATAATTGTCCCAGAATCAGGAAATAAGGTGATTTGTGTTTGGCTTTGGGAGGTTTGGGACTGGTGTGATGCAAACAGCTGCTGTCCTGGTGACCAAAAAGTTAATCTATCAATGCTTTCTGAAATTCTTACTAGGACAGTGCCATGTTCAGGTGGCACTTTTTTTTTTTTTTTTTTTTTTTGTCAAGTCTACAACTTTTTAACCTATCTCTGGGAAACCAGAAGGTGTCTTTAGCAGTTCATCACATCCCATTCTGATACCTAAAAGTTGAACAAGAACAACAAAACATATTGGAAGAGGTGCTGCTTGGTTACAAAGTGATATGGGCAGTGGTCTGCTGGGGGAGAGCACTTACACATGGAGGCTGACTAAAAGGATAGGAGCCCTGCAGCAAGCAAGCAGAAGCCATGGCAGAAGAACACTCTACTGCTTGGGTTCAGGAGAATACCAAGTATTGGTGTGCACATAGTTCTTCAGCTCTAAATCCACTTTTTTTTTGTGTGTGTTGTGCACCTTGTTTGGCAAAATAAATTGCATGCTTTTGCTGCCTACAAATTCACAAAGGGGTACAATTCCAGGGACCAAGCCTTTAGGTTATGATGGATAAAATAATTGAGTCTAGAGCAGTTACAGCTGGTGACCCTCTGAAAAGATGTTTGATCTTGAGATCATGCCATGAACACAGAAAGGTTTAGGTTTCCCACTCCTAGGGAACTAGAAAAGCATTTCAGAAGGGACTTTTTCTCTTAAGGCACAATGATATAATCGGTTTAGTGATGCCTGGAGTAAGTCTTTGCTGCTGTGTGTTACAGAATACACACTTTTATAACTTGTATAAGTTTCAATCCTGCACTTCTACCCCCCAACTCCCACTTAAAGCTGTTAAAAATTAAGGACAGTAGGAAGGAGGGAAAGGAGGAAAGCATGGAATAGATTATAGAGACAATCAGTACAGATCATATGTTCAAGCCAGTTACTGAAAAAGAAGATTGAGCACTCTGTGCTGGCTGTCTGCAGTTATGAAATCAGTGTAAAATTAACTCTTCTGGTTGTGACTGAAGGCTCCAATTTTAAGAAAATGTTTCTTTACTTGGTCTATAAACAAAGTGCAAGGAAGGTAATAGCTGGCAGGGTAGGATGGCATTGCCACCTCTGTGCAAAAGGAGGAAAGGAAAGCAATAGTGTGGATGAAGTAGTTCATTTGAAAGAAAGAGACTCTGCTTCTTTAGAAGTAACTGGGATAAAATCTTTTGTGTTACTGTCATGGTGAGCTAATATGCATGGCTCCTAAGTGATTGACAAAGTAGGCTGAAATCTGGAAAATGTGTTGCTAATAACTTTCTTTTCTCTGCATACAGGGAAGCAGCTGGATGGCATCTGGTAAGTGACTAGATTTAAATTGCATAATGTGTATTAAACACCTTGTGGTGTAGGAAGTATTTTCAATATGAGATTGTATATGCTTCAGATCATTTTGGTGCTGAAGAGAGACCAAGGCACTTTTTGTTCTAGAATACAGGTTGACAGTAAGATGATGAAAAGTTAAGTTCAGGTTAAACTTCTCCATTCAAACCTCAGTGAACCCCATGGAAAAAAAAAATAGTGTTGGTAGCAGTTGTTACGGCTTAGTGCACTTTTTCAAGTGTAGGATGTTGTCCTTGTCCCCAGCACTTTGTCTTCTAATTGCAGGCATGACTAAACATGAGAGTAAAAGACTAGGTGGGAAGAAGGTATTACAGAATTGGGCCTTCTGGCACGTAAGAGCAGTGGCTACATTTGGTTATGAAACACTCCCCAGTTTGCTATAATTCGTGTCAAGATTTGTTTGCTGTTTTTTCTATTTTGTTTTGTTTTGTTTTAAGGCAAAAAAACTTCCAAACCTTTGTCCATCCATTTTCCTCCCTATTAACACAGTCTGACCTCAGTCTGTGTCTGTCAGACATGCACTTGTCAGTGTGGTAGCAGGGCTAGCTCCCCATCTCTGTGACTTCAGTCTCAACCCTTTAGCTGAAAGAGGCTGCTGGAGATCTCCTGCTGGTGTGAAAGTCTCTCTCTTCCAGTGTTCCTTCATGTTTGGGCACCTAGCTGAGCATGTTATTTCCCAGCCACTTAGAGTTAACAGTAGGCTCAATAATCATTGCTTCCATATCCATATCCCAGCAGATCACAGAAACACATTGACCTTTTGTTTCAGTTAATCACTTCGTGGTGTCCTTGAGCACATTTAAGCCAGTGATTTATGTGGTAGGTTAAATATTTCCTTTGTTTCACATGTTTTTTGTTCTCTGTGGCAGGCACACCTCTATAATTGTCCATAAGGATGAGTTCTTCTATGGCAGTGGAGGAATCTCTAGCTGTGCACCTGTAAGTTAAACTTGCTTTTCTGATAATTTTGTGGTAGGGTTATCTGCTTGTGTCCCTGTCTGTTGGAAAAGGAGCAAGAGGCTTCTGAACTGAGCCAGTTAGTTATGGTTACCCAGGGCATCTGAGGAAAAGAGCATGGACAGTGGGTTTAAGCCCAGTTACATACAGGTTGAGGATTGCTTCTGCTGTTAAGAGTCTCTGTATCCAAGACACCTTCTGCAGCTGCATTGCCAGAGGGATACCTTGCCTAATTCTGTATTGGTAGGTTTGACATGCAGACTTGGCAACTTTCTAAGACTGAAAAAAAAGTTCATAGTGCTTTGTCAGACCTTTCTGTTCTTGGGGAGGCAAAACTGATAGACCATTCATCTGAAACTGAATTTTGCCATACCTTTGAGTCTTCAGTACTAGTAGCCAAGTGTACAAGCTGCAATGTAAGCTGTTACTTCTCATGCTCCAAGTGCAGAACAGGGGAGGCCAGTAGGGCTTTCTACTTGACAAATATACCAAAAGTTCTTCATTTAGTGCCTTGACAAGCCACAATAGCTCAAGTACTGATAGCTCAGTAGAGTCCTCTAAAGGAATTTGGTGTGTCTATTTACTATTGCCTTCCTGTTAACTTCTACAGGGAGGGACTCTTCTCGGCCCCCCAGACTCAGTGGTTGACCTGGGTAACACTGAAGTCACAGAAGAAATTTTTCTGGAATATCTTTCCTCTTTGGGGGAATCTATGTTCCGGTGAGTAGCAGCTTATACTATAAAATCTGTATAACAAAAAAAAAAAGCCTTTAGGAAAAGAGATGCAGAATGAAGGAAAGTATTATGAAACCAATCCTGCTAACAGAGCTTTGGCTGCTTAGTGTATGCTTTAGTGCTCTCCAAATATGAGGCTGGAACTGATGCACCAGTACACAGGGAGCTATCAGCAAGACAACTCTCTGGTGTGCCAGCCTGGAGCTAGGCTGGGAAAGCATCCTGCCAGGAAGTCTTTCACACTTGTTTTTTTTTCTGTAAAATGGAATATGCCTGAAATGCCTTTGAGAGAATCACTAGGGAAAATGAAGCCACTATATGAACTATTTCAGTAACTAGTGCTTTGTCCCATGAGTCATAGGTGAAGCACTATAGTAAAGCTGCCAGCTTTCACATGAGTAAAAGCAATGTCTTGACTATTAAAGAGCCTAGTCTACTTCTCACAAGAATTGGGAACAGTAGCATTTAGTGTTCTGGCTATATTTCAATGTCAGTAATTCCTGTGATTTCTTCTATTCTTTCTGTGGTTTTAATTGAAGAAACCTGACCTCACTTATCCTTCAAAAAGCCATTGTATAAAGTCAGTGAAGCAGACAGATGTTGTTTTCCACCCTGATTTAATTGAATTTGAAGGTGAATTGATGTCTATATTTTACCTATTTGCCTTAGAATTCTTTGTGGGGAAAAAAAGTACTGAAGTAAGGAGATGTTTCTCGTTAGGGGTCTATTTTTTTTCTGCTTGTTAGATTAATTGATGTGTCTGTCTTTCCATGTTTCAATTCCTTTCCTGTGGCACAGAGGAGAGTCTTACAACCTATTTGAACATAACTGCAACACCTTCAGTAACGAAGTGGCACAGTTCCTGACGGGAAGAAAAATCCCTTCCTACATCACTGACCTTCCAGCTGAAGTTCTTGCCACGTGAGTATGCATGCTGCTCCCCTCTGCATGCTACTGCTTAAACATTCAACAGCCAGCAGTACCAGCTTCTGCTGTCTCTCTCTGAGAACCAGCAGAAGATTAAGGAGAGGATGCCATTTGCTTTACTTCAACACTTACAACACTGTACAAGTGCTGATTGGTACTGGTATTATTAAGAAGCCAGAAGAAGGTTGCTTTTTCTTCTTTCCTGTGAGGGTGATGGAGCCTGGAACAGGCTGCCCAGAGAGGCTGTGAAATCTCCTTCTCTAGAGATTTTCAAAATCCACCTGTGTAGCCTGCCCTGAGTGACCCTGATCTGGCAGGAGGGTTGGACTCAATGATCTCCAGAGATCCCTTTCAACCTCTAACATTCTATAATATAAAAAATAGGAAATGAAGAATTCCTTCCTGGTAGTTCAGCTCAAAGTTTGTTCATTTGTTTGTTTTGGTTTTGTTGGGGTCTTTTATGTTTGTTTGGGTTGGTTTTGTTTTATTTTGGGGTGGGGTGTTGTTTGGTTGTTACTTTTTTGTTGATAGTTTTGTTTGTTTGTTTTTAACTCTCACCTAGTGAGGATCCCAGTAGTATTATTTGAGCTCCATCATCTACTTATTTCTCTAACAATGGTATATCACAATATTTGGAAGACACCAGTCTTCTACCCAGGGCTTTATTGCTTCATATCTCTCAAAATCAGATAGATCCTAGTCCAGAGTGAGTGATACTGAAAGATAAACCAGGTGCTACAGATGGCAACAGAATTTATTCTGTGAGAGTTGAACCATTGTCTTATAAGGGAGCTAGAGACTGTTCTTCTGGCAGTCTTTAATACCAATATGGTACTTAAAGGAGCACTGCAGTTGCATAACAGGGATTTTGTTCATACACTTAAGTAGAATGAATTACTAAAAGCCAGTTTCAGACACTGTATTACTGTATTAGCAGTCTGGGCATGTTAGGACTGATAATTATCTTATATAAAATAATGTCTAAGATTCCTAGGTATCAAATAGTAAGCTAGTAAGCTATTATTTGAAATGTTTATTTCTTTACCTTCTCAGACCTTTTGGACAAGCTTTAAGGCCCCTCCTGGACTCCATCCAGATCCAGCCACCTGGAGGAAATACCTTCAGCAGACATAATGGACAGAGCTAACAGGAGTGACCCAGTGTGCCCAGCCTCACCAGGCCTCTTCCTTTTTAAACATAAATCTACCAGATTTCTATTTTATAATTTTCCATCAGAATTAACTCTACAGAAGTTACAAGTTTTAAAATTTCCTAGGGAGAGGATTTATCAGGGTGCATGTAAGACAATGCTACCAAAAAGATTGCCATAATTTCTAATAGTATTATACTAATTTATAAAGGTTGTCTTGTCCAAGTAGGCTGACACTTTCTAAGTAACTGCCTTGCTGGTAAGTGGGAATTAATTCCATGAGCATTCAAGGGCCCATCACAGAATTTGGTGTAAATAAAGGGATGTCTTAGCCATCCCTTGCAGGCTTGCATCTCTTCCTCCTGTCGCTGCCTATATTATGTGGGGGTATTTGCTGAAGTTTTGTATTGGGTCAAACCACTACAAGTCTGTAGGGAAAAAAACAAAGTAAGTATTGGTAGCCTAGGAAGTGAAGGTGTCCCAGGATTAGGTTTCTGCATATTTTGTGGATGTTACCTAATTTGCTCAGGGGAAAAGCTGAACTTACCTGATGAGAATATTTTCAGTGGCACAGCTGGATGAGAAAGGTGATGAAGCTGAACTGTGTGTCAGTGTCACACTCAAAAGTTGAAACTTTCAACTGGACTGGCTGTGTGTGGGAGGGAGACTGGAACTGAAGGTTACCAAGAGCATCATAATGTTGTGTCCAAGAGTTACAGGAAGGTGCCAGCTGAAGGAACATATTCACGGAATCTGAAGTGGTGGAATTAAATTTCAGGTGAAAGTAAAATTAAATGAAATATGTTCTTTTCTCACATATAAGTTTATCAGCAAATAGGCAGCATCTTGTTAGCTATTTACCTTTACATAAGAACTGGCTTGGGTTTTTTTCTTATTTAGCCAGAGTTAAAGTACATTAAGACAGGAATAGAATGGCAATTGCACAGTAATTTAAGGTGGACCAATTCTACCTTCAATATCTAGTTGCAGACACAGCAGGAGTTCAGACTTTCTTTGGTATTGCTGTTCTTTCCAAAGCAGTCAAGCATATCACAGAGAGGGCTCAGCTGAAGTGTAGGAGAATAGGTGGTAAGTCTCCCCAGTTGTAAAGAAAATGAGGAAGAATAAAATTAAGCTTTTCTGTGGTACACATGTTTATTGGGATACATGCAGAAGCAGTCTTGTTCTTAGACTAACATTAGATTGTATCCATACTGCATCTTCTAATTTAAGGTTCTTATAGCTTTGCAATTCTTTGCAGTGGAAAGAGATCAGGGGAGTGAAAGAATAGGCACACTCATTTCTTTTCATGCGTGTATATATTCTGTTTCCGTGAAGAATTTTGTAGCAGTGACATTTAGGAAGGAATACAAGAAAGACATTGGACAAACCCCAAAGCATTGCTGATGCTTCATAAATGGGGATTTCACATCCCAGATGCTGCTGAAAAAGCATCTATGCAAATGTATAGCCCTTTGTCCAGTGCTTTGTTGTGAAAAGTATTGCTGCAAGTTCAGTCCTGCATCCCAAACTTCCTGTGCTGGAAAATTCCTGCATACCTAAAGGAGATGCCTTTCCTCTGCTGGGCAATTTCTCCCAGAATAATACAGTTTAATAAGTTTCTCACACTTGGTGTGAATAATAATGGCTCATATTCTTGAGAGGATGGAAGAAAACTGCAGTTTAGTCATTCTGCCAAACACTCTGTCACCCTGCACCTTGTGGAGTTACTACACAAGTGGAAATAGGGCACTGTCAGCCCATTTGCACTTCTGTGTGTGTACCTGCTGTCAGATGCAGCCCTGGTTTTTGTTGGTTTGGTTTTTTTATCCTTGTCATTCTCTGCTTGTGCCATCAACTTCTTAAGCATTTCATTTGATGGACTGGACTTGGAGACAACTATAGCAGTTAGTACAGATTGGTTTATACAAAAGCTTTCAATCTTTCCCCATTAAAATGTCCTGTTTGCATATGCATTCTATAATAAATCATTTATGAACACCTTTTGGTGCTTCTGGAGGAAGGATTGGTAGTTTCCTGCTAAGACAGCTTAGTTTTCCTCTTTAGTATGTATTTCCAGTCTTTTCCCATACCTGTGCTGTGAAGAGTAACCAGCCTCTCACAGTAATACACACATCAAATGTGTGTACTACAAAATGCTGTGGTCTGTTAGAGGTGTCACAGCTCCCTCAGCTGAACGGGTATACCCAAGCTGATGCAGTGCAGCCCAACATCTAGGTATGCTAGTTTGGTACCTACAAGCAGCAGAGCTGTGAGTGCTTCTCTTTCAACGAGCTATCACTGCAGGCACAAAAGCCTGTGGTGGAAGCACTGGTGCCATGAGTTCTGCCCCACATTCTTGTACAGTGAGGATATCCCCTGTATGTCCACCTCTTTAAAAGTCCTGAGCCTTGTTGCTGCTTGGCTATCTGCTTTTTACATCCTCTCAAGGAGGCAGGAACGAAAAGGAAGATGTTCACCCCATGCCTTTTGAAATCTGCCTTTTCCCCTCCTGGGCACCCTCTTTGCAGAGAGATGATGCTGCTACTTTTAGGTTTCTGGGTAAAATTTCACTTTGCCATACACTATTTGCAATAGCCAAGGAGCTCCTGGAGGGTCTCCTGGGCTCAGAACCTACTCTGTGTTTTGTGGCAAAAGAAACGCCTGTAGGAGGGAATCCTGTTTGTTTGGTCTTACTGGGTAATAAGACCCCTTTAGGGCACCTAGGAAATCCATTTTCTCCAGAGATGGTTAAGTGCAAATTGCAGGACTGTGCCCCCCACCATTCCACCCAGCCATACCTACTCGCAGGAATATAAACTAGACCAAGAGGTATATGTTTAGTGTGTATAGGTGATGAACTTCAGACAGCTGATTGACAGAAGGGCAGGGAAACTGAACTCTTGAAAGGGTACAGAACCCTTTTGCCCTCACTTACTAAGCAGTCATGTGTTGCTGGGGTTCCCCCGTGCCATTTAAGAAATGTTAATGTCTTTAGGCAGAAAGTGTTGTTCTGATTTACTTGTGGTTTGTTTTTTGGTTTTGTTTTTTTTTTTTTTTTCTATTATAATAAAGAGAAATAAAGCAAGTTTTCCTGTTTGACTGTATGTGTCCACACAGCTGCCCAGCAAATGAGACTGATGAGAAGTCATCATCTTCATCCTGGTCCCAGCTGGAAAGTACTAGCTGAAAAACTGTACAAGCAGTTTCTGCAAGTTATTACTACTGGAAGTAGTGGTGACTGCTGCCTTTTGCTAGAACTGTTCACAAACAGTATTCTTAATTTAAGTTTGGGAAAATTTTCCTTCTGTAAGCACTGTGGTGTCTTATTAAAACCACACTCCTGAGGCTGGATGAGGTGACTGAAGGCCAGACAATAGGTGTTCTGCCAGTATGGGTTTTGTGCAGCCCCTGCTCATCTAAGTGCCTGAAAGAAAAGTCTCATGTCTGCTGTTGAAGAAGAGGACCAGCAGAATTTAAACACAGGAAAAGTCTCTAAGGTTTTCCTGACTGTCTTGATGCCACTACTTTTGAAAGCAAATAAAAGCAGCTTTGAGTAGATTTCATGCCTGGGTTCCTCTGGAGCTGCAGGGGAGATCCTGGTGAGGATTATGTAGCACTGACTGTCATGCCTCTGCCAGGGGGGCTGTTAAGGAGCAGGGCAAATACCTGGCTCTGGAGAAGAAATGAATTATGCTTGCTTCAACTGTGGACACTTATCAGTGGCATCCAAATGATAAACCACACAGTTTGCTGTTTGCACAGAAGCCTTTATCAGTATAATACAGAAGAGGGCTTGTAACAGAAGGGGGCTTTAACAAAGATTCATTATTGTGGTTATTTTAGGCTGTGTTAATTCAAATGTGGTGCTAGTTTGCTATCAAGTACCAGTATGAGCCCCAGCATAAAATAGACCTCAACAGTGTAAGCCACACTTACCTTCTAAACATCAAACAAATATTTGCTGTATTATTTACTGTTAGTAACAGGTATTTTACTCAGGATAACAGCTATTGTCTACATGAGCATTCATTGAGGGAAAGTATCAAGAGGATTTAAGTGCAAACTGTTAAATGACTGGAGTAAGCATCTGCACATTAACTAATGAGGGATATATGTAATCACACCTAGACAAGCCCTACAAATGAGCATAACCCTAAACTGAACTAAAACCAGCACTGCAATGCATACTAAGCAGCTGGGTGCTGAAACAAACATTCTGGGAGCTTCAATGCATGTGAGAAAAGAGTCCAGCTTTCCAAGAGTAGGAGATCATAACCAGGGGCTGATCTAGAAGGCCAGAGAGGACATGATTTTGCAGGAATGTCAATGCCAGACCAAATATTACTTTTAATACCCATTCCAACTGCCTGACTCTGTTATGAAGGCAACTCACAGAAATAGTGTGGAAATAGCTAACCTGACACCATTTATTGGTGGAAACATGAGTGCCTCCCACAGCAAGTAGCTGAGGATATTTGGGTAAACCTTGTCCAAGGCAATAGCTCACCGGTAAATTATTAACGTTTCCCTGCATTCCTCTTTCATTGAGTGGGAGCAGAAGAATCAAAACTGTGAGCAAATAACAGAATCTCTCGAGCCACCTGAATTCTTCGAGAGGAATCTGGATGAGAACTGGGAAGAAGGGTTGCACAATGTCCTGAAAGCAAATCATACTGAGAAAAAAATGGTAAAAAAAAAAAATCTCCCTTAGTTTCAGTCTAGTTCAGCACACTGGGCACCATCTGGGTAGAGAAGGCAAGTTAACTGCTAGGCAAAAAACCTTTAATGTTCCGCCTGTTTATGGTGTCGGGAATTCAGGAATTCCAGTAAGAGCCGCTGGGCAGGCTGTGCACCATTACGTATCGGGCCAGCGTAACACAGAGCTGTATGAATATGGTCTGGCCAGATGGTCTAATTAAATCCTGAATGACTTGTGAGGTAACTGCTAAACGAGTCAAAGCAAGTACTACAAGAAATACACTCGACTTTGTGCAGACGGGTGGACGCTGAAAACTGCCCTTTCCCGGTGAAAATGGGAGCTATTAACAGCGGTGCGTGAGAAATGCGAGGTGAGGGGTGGGGACTGAGTGGGTGAATGTACGCTGCTGCTGTTCCCTTCCTTGGGACACAGAAACCCCCAAAGGAGCTGAGCTTTACCAGGTAGCTCAATCCAGCCCCCCTGCCCCCAAATGCACTGCAGCATTAACAGCGAATGTGAAGACAAACCATGCGCCGCACCACACAGCCCCGGACTGCCAGGTCCTTCGTCATGGCTCCGAAGCAAAGGATTTCACGAAAGAACCGAAGCGATGAAGCCGTTCGAGACCTGCACGTTAAGGCACCATTGGAGAGGCCTCGGCATACATGGTGGGTCCAGAGGATGTGTAGATGGATGGGTCCTCCCCGTGACCAAGACGGCTGCCTGGGGAGGGCGGCGCGGCCGCCACCGCCTCCTCGGCGCGGTCCCGCCTCCAGCTCGCAGTAGACGGATCGGTGGCGGGGATGGCGGCGGCGGCGGCACGGGGTCGGGTGCTGTGCCTCTTCGACGTGGACGGCACCCTGACGCCAGCTCGGCAGGTATCGGGGAGCTGGGGCACTGAGGGTTGGGGTTTTTCGCGGGGAGGAGAGGGTGGGAGGTGAGCATGGCGGAGCTTGTCTCGCCGGCCGCGGCCTCACCCGCTGCTTTCCCCTGCAGAAAATCGAGCCGGAGGTGGACGCGTTCCTGCAGGAGCTGCGGGAGAGGGTGCAAATCGGCGTGGTGGGAGGCTCCGACTACGCCAAGATAGCCGAGCAGCTGGGAGAAGGGGACGAAGGTGAGACGCGGCCGACGAGGTCTTCCGGGGGTCACCTGTGTCCTAAACGCGTCCCCGCGGCTGCCTTTGGGGCGGCCGGACCGTGCCCGGCTTGGGACGGCTGCTTGGCTCCGCCGGCAGAGGCTCCAGCGTTGCATTTGTAAGAGCTTTATCTGGGCCCTGATGACTGCGCGCCCCCCCAATCCCGTCCAGTGGGCCGGAGCCCCTTGCAAATTTTTTCTCCCTGCCGCCCCATGGTGGTGTCGGCTAGGGGTTCAAATGGGGACATTGGATGGAGGAGGGAGTGGGAAGGTGAGGGTGTTTTCCTTCACTGCCAGGGATGCCAAACGCGGCTGGGCTTCCAGCTCTGCCTCCTCCTGCCTGGTTAGTGGAGGGAGGCCGAGAAATTCCCGGCTGAGGCTCATGCTGCATGTCCCAGTTGCAGGAGGGTCTGGAGTTAGATAACCAGTAACTACATCGCTCTGGCAGCATGGAGGCGAGGAGAGAAAGCAGAGGTGCACGTGGTTGAAAGCCTGACATTTTGGAGCCCTTATCTTTATCCCGCCACTGATTCAGTCCGTGACCTCAGTCAGGTCATTTCCCCCTGTGTGCGTCAGCTCCACACCTGTGAGCAGGAGATAATCTCCTTGCTCGCTTTGCGGAGAGCAAGGAGGGTTGGTGGCTATCTGCAGAGCACTGGAGTTGTGGAAAGCACAGTACTAAGGAACCAGGAGGGTGGCTCACTCAGTCCTCTGCCCAGTCCTTTTGCCCCCTTTTCCCAGGCATTAAGGTTTCATCTTTTGTTTCCTCTCCCCTCAGTCATTGATAAGTTTGACTACGTCTTCGCAGAGAACGGCACGGTGCAATACAAGAATGGGCGGCTGGTCTCCAAGCAGGTAGGTACAGTCCCCTTGCAGACATTTCCCCATCCCTGTGGTGGGGAGCAGCCCCTGCCCCTGGGCAGATGGGCAGTCTCTTCTCTACAAATGCCAGCTCTGGATGTCCCACTCTTCCAGGTCATGTTCTTGGGTGTGCTTCATGAGAAGTCTAGCTTCTTCCTCACTGTCCCTTCTCCTTTTACAGGCAATTCAGGACCACTTGGGGGAAGAGCTACTGCAGGATCTAATCAACTTCTGTCTCAATTACATGGCATTGCTGAAGCTGCCCAAGAAACGGTAACAGCCCAAGCCCATGCAAATATCAGTCATTATCACTGATTTCTAAGGAGCTCTGGACTCCAGACCTCTTCCTAAGAATAGCTGAGCTAATTAACTTTTCCTGTTTTAGGTTTTGTCTTAGCATCTAGAGGCCCTGTGCAGGATCATTGTTCCATGGAGCTGGGCACCATGGGCAGATAACAGAGGACAGTCTTCTGGAGAGTCTAAACTAATTTTTAACATAATGCCTGCTCTTTTGCCCTTGTATTTTATTCCCTGCAAAGCAGAGCATAGCCACTGCATGCATCTCATTTAGGACAAGGGTACCAGCTTGTTACTGGTCAGGGCATCAGGCATCATTGGTCATATGAGCTTCCAAACAAACAATGGCTCTTAAGATGGCATGTCCAGTGCCTGAGCACACAGATTTGCACTTCTGACCTTGTGTTGCTTGGTGCCACTGGTAACAGGGCTGATCCTGCTTTGCCTGCAACCATGTGTTCCAGTTTGCTTCCCACCCTGAGATCCACAAGCCATGGGGTGAACTGAGTTGGTACACCCCCTCTGAAGGATGAATAGGCCACTGCCAGGAAAGAAAAGGGTAATTTTTACCTTGGATCAGCTCAATCTGTTACTCTAGGAAGGAGAGAGAGGGGACAGAAGATTGCATGACATTGGAAGGGAAGAGCAGGAGGACCTCTTCAAGAGGCAGCCTGCAGTTAAACCAGTCTGGGTGCACAGGACCCCCCAGACCATGGTTTCACAAATGCTTGAAGCCGGTGTGAGCCAGTGGTGCTATTGACCCCTCAGCTGGTTTGCTCCTGCTCTCCCCTTGTGTTTGTACAGTGACCCTGAGCAGGCCAGCTGTCTGGTCAAAACTGAGCTGGGAAAAGTTGCTAACCTGTGATCCAGATTAGCTGCCTGAATGTGAGTCACCATGTGGCAATGAGAAGCCTGGTGAGAGGAGCCAGGGTGGCTCCTTGCGACAGGACTGCTGGTTGAACGTGCCCCCAAAAGCATGGGCTGGGACACAGAACCCTCAAGTCTGATTGGGTGCCTCATTGCTGTCTGGTTACCCAACACCCTGGTGAAGTTTCAGCTCCCAAGTGCCTCTGCATTTAGGCTTATGGGATTTCTAGCAAAACAAGGACTTTAAACCACATTTTCTGAGTCTTGACCTGGGGCATGAGCCATCAAACCCCTGGTGCTGCAGAGATGCTGCTGTCAGGCTGCAGGCTGCCTGTGTGTCCACTCCCCATGATGTTCTTCACTATGTTATGAGACAGGATGTGTAAAATTCTTCTCCCAGATTCAGAGTGGTATGTGCATTACCACAGAGAAGCAGTGGGAAGGACTGGCAGGGACATCAGAAGGTTAATGAGCCTAGGGCTTATCAGCTGGACAGGGAAAGGGGATGTCCCAGCTCCCAGTTAAGTTTCCACAAGAATTTCAGCCTGCTTTCAAAATGGCAGTGCTGCCATCCCCTGCTGTTTCTGCCCCAATGCTGGCACCTGTCTGACTCCTCAGTGAGCTATTCCAAGGTGATAAAAAGAAAAGAAAGAGAAAGAGAGAGAAAGAGAGAAGGGAGCAGACTTCTGTTGGCTTGGTACTTTGAACCAGCTCATTGAAGAAGTGACAGTGATCTCAGTGCAAGGTGAGGGTAGGAAGTAGGAACTGGTCTGTCCATTCAAGATTAGGTAAGGGTTGCAAAGGTGCAGACAGGAGATACAGAGGCCCTGCAGGTCCTGCCTGATTTGTGTCCCACAAGAACGTCCTGATTACTCATGAGCCTGCTGCTGGGCATCAGCAGCAAGTCATACTGACCCAGTAGTTCCATCTCACTGCCCCAAGATACTGCCAGTTTCATCCAATCCACCACAAAGGACATTTCTTAAAAACCTTCCAGGGGTAGAGATGCCACAGTCTTGTCAGGTGGTTGGTCCAGTCCAGGCAATAGCTGTTCTTGCAGTTATTACAATGTTAGAAAATCATAGAATCATAGAATGTTGGGGGCTGGAAGGGACCTCAAAAGATCATCTGGTCCAACACCCCTGCCAGAGCAGGATCACCTAGACCAGATTACACAGGAACGTGTCCAGACAGGTTTTGAATGTCTCTAGAGAGGGAGACTCCACAACCTCCATGGGCAGCCTGTTCCAGTGTTTGTCACTCTCACTGTGAAAAAATTCCTCCTCAAATGTTTCCTGTCATCTCAACTAAGCTTGTTGCTTCCAGCCTGCCCCCATGGCACATAGGAGCTGTTTATTCTCTTCTCCCACAGTCTCTTTAAAACTATGAATCCCTCAGAGACCTTAATGAGTTGTTGATGCCTGGTCTCTGTGTGGTGTGAAGCACCCATGAGTGGACCTGGCATCCCTCCTCCTGCCTGTCCCTGCAGAGACTTCATGCCTCACTGAGCAGACATTTCCCTGGTAAGGTCTGTTTTTCTCACCCTGCCCCAGTAACCTTTGTGCCCTTGCCCACCCACAGAGGAACCTTCATTGAGTTTCGCAATGGGATGCTGAACATCTCCCCCATCGGGCGGAGCTGCACGCCAGAGGAGCGCATCGAGTTCTCCGAGCTGGACAAGGTACAGGGGCCTTGTCAGGCCCACCCTCCCCTTTGCTGCTTTTGTGTCACCACCAATCTCAGATCTTACCTGCTTCTTAAGGAGAAAGGAGCTCTGCTCCAAGCTGTGTGCCAGGACAACAGTGCAACAAGGTGGATACAGGACTGGGGGTCAGAAAACCCAAGGAGAGGCACAGACGAATGGAAGAATTTGGCTTCACTGGGTATTGCTGGTGCAGTGGGGTAGCCAGCAGGATTCCTTGTGGGAGAGACCTGGGAAATAAGTCACTTATTTAACAGGGTGTCTCCTTGTTTACAGTAGATAAAGTTGCACTGAAAATACCTTAGAGAGACTTAAACTTCTCAGGTTGTGCCATCCCCCAAGGCTGGCCCAGCAGCTGTCCTCTATCCCATTCCCCTAGTCCCAACAGAGCTGGAACTAATTTGCCTTCCAGACTGAGAGGGCCACAGTAGATCTGCTGGGCAGATCTCAGAAGTGATTGAACTGCATCACAGGCAGTTTCTGCCTGGAGGGAGAAGTCCTGGAGTTGAGAGACTTTTTAAGGCTCTGCAAGACTTGCCAAGCAAACCTGGAAACTTTGGTTTATGAACTGGGCTTCTGGGAAGTTGAAGCAGTTGCACTGCATTGCCAAAGAAGGGCTGGGATCTGCTGTTCCCCAGAGTCCCCTGGAGGTGCTCTGAGCTGGTGGCATTTTATGCAGACACTGGGCAGGACTGATGAAAGCTGGTGAAATGGCATTATACTAGAAGCAGGTGGGAAGGGGGAATGCGATAAGCCAGAGCTGTCCAGCAGACAGTTGTATGGTGGCTTTTGGTGGACTGTCAATATCTAAGTATTTAAACCCTCCTGCCTTCACTTTTCTCCTCCACAGAAAGAGCGGATCCGGGAGAAGTTTGTGGCAGCCTTGCAAAGGGAGTTTGCTGGCAAAGGCCTGCGTTTCTCTCGAGGTGAGCAGAGGGTCTTCCCTGGCTTTGCCCTGGCCTCTTGATTGTATTTCCCCTAAAATGCTGGGAAGTGGAAATCCTGGCTGTTCCTCTGGGGGCCTGAAGACCCCAGTAAGTACACAGGGAGCTTCTGTTCTTGGATAGCTACCGCAGGGACATCCAGTTGACATTCATGGCAGAGTGACAGCAGAAAATAAACACTGCTGCAGATTTGCCTCCTTGGGAATCAGCCAGGCAGGTGGGTTTCTGTTCAATGGCATTATCCCTGCCTTCACTTCAGTTAGCTCTGGGCACAGGAGGCCTGTCATGGCTCTGAGCATCAGTGGCAAGGTCCAGTCCAGGCCCAGTCTTCTCTGAGAATACTGTGGTATAAAGGAGGCAGGAGCATCATGTGTATGTATCTTGGCTCTGGGGTTTTGTTGAAAAGGTTAGCTATGAGGGACACACCTTTCTTCTTGGAGGAAGAGCTGCCAAGAGGCAGGGAGTTCACAGCTTCATGCCACTGCCTTCTGCAGAGCTATTTCTTGTGGTGGAGGTGAGCTCTTACAGCTAACTTACCAAAGGTGATGAAGGGGCTTGAGCAATCCCAGGGCTATGGACAGGACAGAGAGAAAAATGGGGGTGTGTAAGTGGTGGGGCAGAAGCAGAGCAGTGGATGTGTGTGAGATAAGAAGATGTCATGTAGCAGCGTAGCCAAAGGGCAAGGGGGTGATGACGCTGGGAGATGGCAGGTGACATTCCACTCTTGCACCCTGTGTGGGCCAGTTACCAAGGGTCTGGCATTCTCGTTCTCCTTTTCCCTCTGAGAGCCTTCCTTTCCCTTCATCATCCTGCCAGGGGCATCCCATTCTGCCCAAAGCACTGACACACACCATTTGACACAGCAGAGAGAGACAAGGTCCCCACCACTGTGTCCCCACAGGCACAGGACGAAAGCAGAACAATGGGCCTTTTTCCTCTGACTTTGGTAAGCAGCCATGAACAGCCCAGGCCTGTTGTGTAAAAGCACAGAAACAAGGGGGGCTGTGGGCCCCCTGCTCCTCCACAGAGAAAACCAGGGTGTCTCGGGTCAGGCATCCAAAATCAGGGACACATGGAAATAGGGCTCTTCTGCCAAGCCAGCTCTGTGTGCATTGTCCCAGGTTGTGGAGGACACAAGTCCCAGAGGTGGTAGCAGATCTTCTTGCAACCCCCCAGACTCATGCTCTGCCTAGGCGAGGGCCAGTACTGGCTGTCCTGCACACCACCTCTTCTCCCTTTGATTTCCTTCCCCCTCCAGCTGGCATCAGGAGCCTTTTTTTGATTCCCAGATCTATTGAAGAGGCCAGAACACAGTGAAATGTAGTGTTTTTCACAGGTAAATGGCTTTGGATACAAAACCAAGAAGGATTTTAATGAGGTCAACTGAATTCAGCTCCTATTCTGATGCTGGCTTCTGCTGTGAGCCTGGAGGCATCTCTATTCCTCAGCTTATGGGTTGCTTCCTCCCACCCATATCACAGTGCCCTGCCTGGGGCATCTTGGGTGGTAGTGAATCCTCTGCCCCAGGCTGGACAAACAGGCTCCCCAACTCCTCAGGTTCTAAGGAGGGTTGGTTTGGGATCCCCAAAGCAGCAGGAACACCTCAACCAGTCAGGGAGGAGAGGAGCATGGCATCAGGACATGCACATTTGAGCAGCCTGGGGAATCAGTACCTCTCCTGCAACAGGGATCATTCCCTGAGAGTACCTGTGTACTCACCCTCTTCCCAGGAGAGGTGGGGTTATGATTTATGAAGAGAGTGTGAAACTCCAGGATTGCTGGTGGCCCAGTAGGTTGCCTGGAGAAGCAGAGACCAGAACTGGCAGGAGGACACATACCTCAGCTCAAGTCCTCGTTCCTCCTGGCTCTGAGTGAGACCCAAACATATGTGTGCCCTAAGTCACAGGCTTTGTTTTGGGGGGAACATATCACCTGTGTCGGTGCTGGGACAAGAGTCTGGCTTTGCAGCCTGTGCACAAAGCAGGGCAGCTCAGGAGGACAGGGAAGGTGCTGCCTCCAAGCACTGATAAAAAGCAGCAGTGCTGGGGTAAACTGCCTGATGTAAGAGCAGGGTCTAAGGAAGTCCATTAACCCTTGATGGCAGTGAGTGTCCATGTTCACCATACATATGTTCTCTAAGAAAGCTCCCTCACCTCCATATGTTTGCAACACTTGCCTTGGTGCCCCTCCAGATGTTGGCAACCCGCACTTGACTCCTGTGGCAAGAGATGACAGGCAGACCTGTGCCCCAGTTATGGGGTTGGTGGTACCTCTGTGGCAAGGTCCTTGTTCCTTGATCAGTGTGCAGAGCCTGCTTGGGCCCTGCAGCATGGCCAGCTGGGCCCCCTAAGTTGTGCAGTGCATGGGGTTTGCAGGGTGCCAGGAGCCCCTGGGGTGTCCCTGCAGGGTTCAGGAGCATCAGGAGCAGTGGTTTTGGAAGAGCCATCCAGGTCTTTGTAGGAGTACAGGAGACAGCTTGGTGCCAATCTCCAAGGACATTATACCTGTCTGGGACACACAATTTGCTGATGCTTTCTGTGAGGCATGATCCCAAACCTCTCATGACAGATGCATCTCTTGGGACCTCCTACCCCAGCATCTTCCACTGCAGCCCAGTGGTTCCTGCTTGCTTGCCTGCCTGCTTGGCTGCAGGCAGAGGAGCCATGCTGATGTCACTCCAGCCTGTTGTCATAGGAACAGCAGCTGCCACGTGCTGGAGATGCACATCAAGGCAGAGCTGGTGCTCGACTGCTGTTTGGGGTGGTGGTTCCCCACAGACATCCAGCCTTCTCCCTCTCCTCCTGCCCATTCCAGGGCACCCTGCCAGCTCCCACCCCTGTTTATGAATGCCTTCCCTTGTGGTGGCAGGTGGCATGATCAGCTTTGACGTCTTCCCAGAGGGCTGGGACAAGCGTTACTGCCTCAATGTGCTTGATGACGAGAGATTTGACACCATCCACTTCTTTGGGAACGAGACAACCCCTGTGAGTATTCCCTCCTTGCCCCGCACGTGCCTGCTTGCTTTCCTTTGTGAACCTGCTCCATCACAGATCCCATGGCCTAGGTCCCACGCATGGCCAACACAGACCTGCAGTGGTGCAAGGGGGAGAGGTGCTTTCATGCAACATGGGTCTGCAGCAGGCTTGTGGTGGCAGCAAACCCACAGGGTTGTGGAGAAGCACCCTTCAGAAGGGGGCAGCCACTCTTGTGGCCCCCAGCACTTAGGAGAGGGCTTTTCAACAGCAGGAACAGCTTCACTTTCATTTTACACTGTTGGAAGATGATGGTTACTTGCTGCTGTAAACTAGCATGGCCATCCACTTAGCCCTTTCCAGATGATGGCAACCTCTTCCCCCCAAGCAGCCCACCCCACCTTCTGCTAGGTCCTCCACAAGCAGAGCAGGTTTTTATTTTTGAACTTTGCTGCTCAGGGACCTTCCCCATCCTTTCTATGCTCCTCCCCTGGCATGAAAGAGGGGAGGCAGGATGGAGAGAGTCAGGTTCCCAACCAAGCCTCTTCTGCCTCTGTGGCCAGCCCCTTCCCAGCAGGTCCCTGCCTGCCCAGCCGTTGGCTTCCACCCCTCTCACAGCACAGAGCAACATACGGATTCAGGGATGAGGAGGCTCTGGTGAGACCCTGCTAATGCTTTCCCTGTTTTCCCCTGCAGGGAGGGAACGATTATGAAATCTATGATGATCCGCGCACAGTGGGACACAGCGTCCAGTCCCCTCAGGACACAGTTCAGCGATGCCGTGAAATCTTCTTTCCAGAAAGAGCAAATGAGTGCTGACTGCCAGGTCCCTGCAGCCCTGCCCCAGCCCCACACTCTTCTCCCCCTGCCAGGAAAAGCACCTTCATTTGAGGAATCTGCTCAGGGTACACAAAAAAACCCCACTTTCCAGAGCTGATCAGGATGTAACTCATGAGTGTGGGTGGGTTTGCAGGAGGGAACCTTTTGCTGGGCAGCCCTTTGACACTCCCTATCTACGGCTGGGGCTCGTAGAACCAGACCCTCCTCACCCCCAGAAAAACTCTTGACAGTGGTGGGTGGCAATGCAGATGCTTTCTTGGCATATGAAAGCATATGAAAGGGTCAGCCATGAGAGCATGTGTGTGTCTATCCCATGCTCCCTCTCCTGTCCTTTTTCACTCAGTTTCTCTTAATACTTCTGCATGAGGGAATATGTCTCACCTTTCTCTCACCCTTGCACCTTGGGAGTGGGAGGATGGGGATGTTGAGGCCCCAGACACTCTCACCAGAGCTGCTCTTAAGCAAGAGGCCAGGAATTCTCTTTGCTTCAAGCCCATGATGGGAAGGGTTAGTGGTTACCCCGACTTGTTGCAGCATTGTGCATCCTAATGGAGAGATCACCATGTCCTTCACCTTGGTGCCACACCATGCCAGTTCCTGCAGGTGACCTGGGAATGACAGTTTTAAAATTACTCTGCTCTCCCAAGCTCGCTATTCCACACTGTCTTGTCCCATGTGCTTGGTTTATGTGACACCATTAGGGAAACAAGTTGTCCAGTACAACTGTCACACATCCTTCTGTTCCTCTTCACCTGGGCCTTTGTAGGCTTCAAAACAAAATCTCTTTTGGCCCTTTACCTCCTCCCTCTTTATTCCTGGACGTTATGCTGCAGTGTGTGACTGACTGTACAAGTGACACTAATCATAACTCAGGGCTAAAGAGGAGCTCAGGAATCCCCTTCAAGGAGATGTCCTGCATATGCATGTATCCTGTGCTTGTGGACCTGGAGGGTGATGGGGATTCCTGCAAAAGCTCCTCACATTGCCCCCTGGGAGTCTTTCTCAGTACATCTCTGCTGGTATGGCACTGTCCGACCTCTTGGCCTTGTGTTCTGTTTCTGCTTTCCTCACTTTTGCTCTTCATGTTCCACCAGCAGCTGGACTGCAGAGAGAAGTTTCTCAGGTGGCTACTGCCACTTAACCAAGGGGCCTGAGTTCCTCAGGTGAGATATGTTGGTGCTTTTAGACTGAGGCAGGTCTCCCACAATGCCACAGGCAGAGTCCTGTGTGGGCCTTGGCACTGGTGCCTAGCCACAGGAGCAGGGGTGCTGCATGAGCTGTGGCCTCCTCCACCTGACTGCAGCACATGGGGTCTGTAATGCATCATGGCTGCATGAGCACAGCTGTCTGCCCACCATCCAGAAAGCCCCAACAAAAGCACAAATTCCTCTTTCTACCCCAAGAACATTTCTGCATGGGAGAAGAGGACTTGTTGGGGAAGCCTGGATGCAGGGCACATTTTTCACGGGCCCTCGTGAGTTTTGGCCCTCCACTGCAACCTTCTTGGAGGAATCATGTGTTTCATGTTCCCCCTTCTCTGTTTAACTGTGGTCTACTTCATATGTGGGGTGTGCGGTGTTTATTTGTCCTGTAAGTCTATTCAGTCAGCAGGATCTCTAGCAGCTTAGTGGTGAGTGAGGAGCTGGACCTGGCCCTGAAGGCATGAGGCCTTAGGGGCTGAGATGACTTGCATATTTGAAGGGAAGGGCAGGATTTGTCCAAGGCTGCTCCTGATGGCAGCATGTCCCTTGCTTAGGGTAGGGGGGAGTTGCAAGGTGAGCGAGGTGAGGCAGGGATGACCTTCAAGGCACCAGCCATTGCTTTATCTGCTCAGGAGCTCATGTGTGCATGGGTGGGATTGAGTTCAGGATTTTTCCAAGTTCCTGTCTCTGTCTTACAGCAAGCTTGGGCTAGTTGAGGGCATTTCCCACCAGAGGACCTGCCAAGAGGAATGAGGAAGAGGATGGCATCAGAAATAGCTGGGGCAACCCCAGGGTTTCAGAGCCACAGAATGGCTGAGGTTGAAGGGACCTCTAGAAGTCATCTGGTCCCGCCTCCTGTCCAAGCAGGGCCACTGAGAGACCCAGCTGCCTACCTAGTGATTTTGCAGACAGGCATGGGGCACAGCACTGGTGTGGGAGCCATAGACCTAAGGGATGAGACACATCTGTCCCTGAGGCTCCTTGGTGCTTCTCTCCCAGTGAGTGGCCACAGCATTAAGAGAGGGTTTTTCCCCATGTGTGCATGAGCAAGATGTGGCAGGCCCCACCTTGGGGACTGTGTTGTCATGTGGCTTCGTATCTGTGCAAGACAGGTGATTCCTGTCTGGCTGATACCAACTGTTAAATAAGAAATATATTTAAATACATATATATATGTATATTTAAAAAAATCATTAAAGCTACAGCAACAACTGGAAGCAGTGTGTGCTTTTTGTGCTGGACTCTGCTGGGGTGAAATGCAGCCTGACAGCAGGCAGCTACACTTTGAAATGCCCACAGCAGTCCAGCCCCAGTCATGGTCACCCCTCCTGGTGGGCAGCAGCCTCTTGTCCCAGGCTCAGGGTCTCCTGGGCAAGGCTGGAGTACCCCAGAACCCCAATGGACATGCTCTATGTAGCTGGGTGAGTCTATGTCCTGCCCTTTGGATAAATCCCTGGGCACTCCACATCCTTCAACCAGGATTACAAGTGCAACACACAGACACTGGACAAAGAGCTGGGACAGGCAGCGTTCATGGGAAAGTCCATTTTAATGATTTATTGCCAATGTTACAAAGGTTGACATGATCAGACAGGCAGGAACCACACCGGAGTTGTAAAAACACCAAGTCTAGGGTTTTCATTTATTTCCCCCAAAAAAAAGAGTGGAAAAAAAATCAACATTTGCCTTGGCCAAGCTGACTGTGTGTCCTGGGTATGTCTGGGGCCTGAGCTGGCATCACCACAGCCCCTATATGAGCCAGGCTAAGGGTTGGCAGTGAGATGGGCTGCAGGGTCCTAGGGCAGTCCCCATGCCAGCCTGGGCTGGGTCAGCACACAGTAGTCCTCCTGAATCCACAGGGCCTCAGCTGTCCCATGTGTCATCAGCCTTGCCCCCCTCCTCTCCCTAGTGAAGCAGCCCTCTGTCCCCACCACAACAGTAGTAGAAAGATAGGTGGAATATGCCCCTTTCCATCAGTGCCAAGGACCAGCAGCACCAGTGGCTCCCACTGAGTGGGTGCCTGGGGAACCGGCCATCATTACCTATCCCACTCGGGCTGTTGACTGTGCTTTGAAATAAACCCCTTAAAATGCTCGTAATCTCTGTGGAGTGTCAGTGCAGGCACCATTTCCCTGGGGTCATTTCAGGCCCAGCCCAGTGCATACCCTCAGCATCCCACCACCCTCTGCTTTGTTCACTCCCCAGGGCCACAGGAGCCCACCTGGCCAGGGTATGGCAGAGAAGAACAAAAATGAAGTTTGTGCTTTGTATACAAGACCCTGCCTACAAGGAGGGGCTGAGGAGGAGGTGGCTGCACTCACCCCACAGCCAAGGCTACTCAAACCCCTCAGCCCCTGGCGAGCTATGGACGTGCACACACACACACACGCACACACACGTGGGAAAGGGGGTCTCCCCAGAGGTCTGGGCAGATAAGGGGAGGAAGAGGAGAAGGCGGCCATCTCCCCAAAACCATGTCAGCACTGAGCCAAGGAAAGTGCATTACTGTCCTGGCAGCAGTGGGGAGCACAGTGGTGTCAAGTGACCCCCTGCCCAGGCGCAGCTCCCCAGGCACAGTGCTGAGTGCCCCCTGCACACTGCCAGCACCCATTTTGCCCCTTAAAACTAATTTTGTTGTTGTTGTTCTGTAAGCCTTTCACCTCCCTATGGCATTGCTGGCCTGAGAGCTTTTGCTGGAGGGATGTGGCTCAGGCTGGTGCCATGAGCTGCCAGCAATTGGGATGGGTCCCAGCCCCCCAGTCCCTGCACAGTGATACACTGCCCCATGCTGCCCCATTTCACCCCAGCCCCACCTCACGTACCACTGCTGCCATGCTGTGGGCAGTGGGACCAGCGTGGGTGTCCATCATGCCAGAGCAGGATTCAGGAGGACAAGCTGAGTTCTGTCAGCCTCTCCCTGGCCCCCTCCTGCTCATAGAAGCTGCTTCCACCCAGGGCAGCCAGGAGGCTGGAGGGGGCAGGAGCAGTCCCCTGCTCCTCATGGCCTTGGAGGGCAAAGAAGGGGACCAGGGGCTCAGTGCTGCCCCTGCAGCTGGGGGGCATCAGGGAAGGGTTCTACTTCCCCTGTCCCCCTTGACAGACACTTACAAACACACACAGAGAAAGGAAACCGTAACCTTATAAAAGACACCGAACGCAAACACCTGCATGTTTGGGGGCAGGCCCAGCCCCGTTGCCACCTTGGCTCCCCCTGCACCCCCTGCAAGTGGCCAGGCAGCCTTGCTCCGTGGGGCTGAGTGGCCGGCGGCCTCCCCTGGGCGCCTAGGAACCGATGATCTGGCCAGACCATGTTTCATGCTTTGTGTGAGGTGCCAGGTTGGTGAGGACCACCTCCACTGCCTGGAACTTCTGGTTCTTGGGAGGGATGGGGCAGACCTTGTACGTCACCTCGTCCCCCTCCACTGGGACATACTCTCCCTCGATGCTGTGGGAGAGGAGAAGCAGTGGGGCTGGGGCCAAGACCCAGACCCCTGCCCTGGACCACCCAGCACCAAGGAAATCACCTGACCCACCAACTGAGGCTTGGGAAAGAAAACCCACTGGTGATGGGGGATAGAGGACAAACAGAGCCCCATCCCCACCCCATGGAGGCAGACATTCCCCACCACAGCTCAGGGGTCTCCAGCCCCATGGTGATGGCAGGGCTTCCCCAGGGTGTCCCAGCTCCAAGCGACCCCAGACTTACTCAGACACATGCACGAAAATGTCTTCTGTGCCGTTCTCAGGGGTGATGAACCCATGGCCCTGGGAGCGAGAGAACTGCTTGCAGACACCCTTGAAGACGGGGCCAGCAGAGGCACGCGCTGTCCTGCGGCAGGAAAGGGACAGACACATCTCACCACCGGCACTCACTCCAGGGGCAGTGTGGGGAGAGCTTTGTTATGAAAGCATAGAATTCCCTGGGAGAGCCTGTGGCACCCACCCACAGCACCCCAGGCAGGTGGGTGCAGTTACACTGGGCGTCACAATGGTGACGTGCACCGAGAGTTCTGCGAGAGCTGCCGGTGATCACAGTCCCTGCTTGGCCCAGCTGGACAGTGCCCAGCCCCCTCACTGCCTGCTGAGTACTTACGCCGAGTAGGTCCTGGTCCTCTTGGTGGGGAGGGGACTGGGTAGGTCCCGCAGCAGGAGGTTGCCCCGCTCCCAGATGCGGCTGCCCTCCCGCTGGAAGGGGAAGGTGGGCCACACTGGAGACTTGGGGGAGTGCAGGGGTGGCACCGCTGGCGGGGCGCTGGGGTCTGACGACATGGCGGGATCAGCGGGCTCCTCCGTTTTGGAGACAGGCAGGTAGGCAGCAGGAGAAAGGGCACCTAGGTGTGTGGGTCTGCTGCTTGCGACCTGGGGAGCAAAGGAAAAGCAGTTACAGGGGAACCTGAGGGTGCTTTCGGCAAGGACGGTTTGCCGCCAAGAAAAGCCCCCTCTGGTCCTGGCCCCACATCTATGGGGCAGGCAGCATGCCTCTGGCCTTCAGTACTGGGCACCAATCCCTGGCTCTGGGAATCACCCGGGCAAGACTGTCCTAGCTTGAAGCAAACCAGGATGGTCCAGTAAATCAAAGGAAAGCAAGGAGTCTGGTTTGTGAATTCTTCTTTCATTTTTCAAGATATTCTGACATATTAGACTTGAAGTGGCTAAAAAGCATGCCCTGGGAGAAGTTGCAGCTGAGCACAGACTGCCACGGGCAAGGACTGTCTGGGGAAGGATGCCCACACATTGCCAGAACTCCCAGGTCCCCAACCCTGGCCTCTGAGATTTCCCCTAGCCCAAGATATCTGCTAAAAGGGTGAAGGAAAAAGGCTGAGAAAACAGGTAGGTTGAGGTCAGGGGTCAGGTCTCCCCACCACTGAAGGTTGCCTCAGTGCTATGGGACTTAGGATCCAACCTCAATCCCAGACAGAGAGGATCTCAAGATAAATGCTTCCCTACAGGGAAGTGACACCAGGAGGTTATTTCAGGGCCACTGGCAGCACACACACCCCGCTCAGGCCCCTCAGATAAGCCACAACACAAGCACAACCTCCTGCTGCTGTGGTCATGGAGCTCCAGTTTTTGTCTGGCACCATGCAGTTTGCAAGGAGTTAAAGCCCCAAGTATCCTGGAGTAACTCTGTTGCCAGAGGATATTCTAGATGTGCCCTAACAGGCATGCCTGTGGGAGAGCAGGAACAAGAGCAAGCATGGGCGTGGATGTTCTTGCTGAACCACCCCCGAGCAAGAAATCCAGGGGGTTGTGCATTTTCAAGCCTCTCAGTGAGATTGCTCCAGTGTGTGATCAGCACTATGGCCACTTGCTCAGTAAGCCTTTGCTCTGCCCATTTACCATCAGTCACTGGATCTGAGACTCGGTGCCCCTGTCTCAGAATGCTCCATGCTTGAGGGCACCACTCTTTAGGGTTGTTGGGCAGTAGCTCACCCATTTCCATCACCCCTCAGGCTCAGGGATTTCCTCATCATCCAGAGCTGAGGAGCCCAGCATCCCAGGGAGTTATACCACCACCTCCATCAGTCCTTCCCACCCCTCTGGGACATGTGGCATCTTTTGGGAAAGTGACTGCACACATTGGGAAACCCAGAGAATATTTAATTTGGTTTCTGATTCATCTGCAGCCCCTTGAGATGCAGAGGTCCTGGGGGGACATGCAAAAGGGGTCACCTACACTCTGAAATTAGCAGGCACCAAGGACATGGGAAAAGGTTTCTAGAGCAGATGAAGTTTTGGGGAGGGACCAGGCGACTCCTGTTCCCCTCATATGCCTTCACTTGCTTCCCTTTCCTGCTACTGGGTCCTGACTGCTGCCAGTCACACTTTGATGCCCATCCACACCTCAGTCAGTGTCCTAACAGCTGCCCCCTCTCAGCCCCGCAGAGCTTTACCCCGAGGTACAGGTGGCACAGGCCACACTGGAGTCCCACCCCAAGGCAGAAGCTGCCACTTTCCTCCTGCCCTCCAAGACGACTTCTAGATGTGTCTACAAACCCCTCCAAATCATCTTTGCCCTCGCTGGATTCCCATTCACCTCCATCCCAAACCCTTCACATGCCTCAGTGGCTCCTCTATGCCATGAAGCAAGTGGAGCACACGCACCTGCCTACTGCTCGACAGCCCACTCCATACCAGGGCTGCTCAGTTCGCAGCCCACTGGGGTCAGCACCTCCTTCCCCCATGCCCTGACTCAGCATTTCCATGCCCCCTCCTGCCTAAAGCGAGAAAAGCCACCAAGCTGCTTCTCTGCTCCCATCTGTGCCCCCTGTCTGACTGCCCTGCCCATGCTGGCGAGCATCCCATCTGCTTTTGAGCAGCTAAAAGCAATGTGGTCCTCAAGTATCGCTGCAGGATCAGGCACCTTCACAGGAGGTGTCACATCTGGAGAAGGGGGATGATTTAGGGACAGTGGCCCTTGGTTTTCTGCCACATCATGAAGCCACTGCTGCAAATGAAAATGGCTTCACCACCACACGCCTCTTCTGGGCACTCTTTCATTGATGAGGCCTTTCGGCTCCCTCACTAGATTAGGGACAATGGAGAGTATTTAATCCGAATAATGATGCTTGGGGCAAACTATTAGTATGCTGAGGGTGTTGGTTGGCACCAGGAGAAAAAGCTTCCTTCAGCAGGTCTATAAGGGTCTGGAAAATGGGAGCTTCCCAGAGGCAAAAGGAATATAAGATCTGAAGGGGTGGGTGTGCAAGACGGGGAGCCCTGCAGGGACAACATGGCATGGGGCAGATGAGTTGGCAACTTGAGAGTGGGTTTGGCCCAGGTTCACCTGTGGGACCAACCCAGACGGGGGTGGCCTGGAAGGTTCCTTTGTTCAGGAACAAGTGGTGGTGGGAAGGAGGACTGTGCTGGGTATGAGATGAGGCAGCCAGCCCACTCCTGAGGCCCAAGGGCAGCAGCAGAGGGTGCCCTCCTAGGGTTGCTGTTTGTCCCCACAAGCAGATCTTGCCCTGCATGGGAGAATCACCTGCAGACAGTCTCCAGATAGCCCATGGAGATGTGAGGGAGAGTCCTGTCACAAGGTGGCAGCTCACCAGGATGAGCACAGAGATAGGGCAGAGTGAGGCTTCGGGATGCCCATACTCAGCGGTATGCAACCCTCCCAGACACATTCCTGAATGCCTTGCTGTGAGTCATTGGATGTAACTCCTGCTTGCAGCAGAGCCTGGAGCAGAGATGCTTGTCCTGCAGCCATGCCAAGACTGGATCCCATGGCTCTCTTCCCCCATCCAGCATCTAGCTCGAGCACCCTAAATTTATGGCTCAGCCTTGGGGCCCGGTGGCTGAACACCGGCTTTGCCAGTGAAGCTGAGGCTGAGCTGGAGCTCTGGCACCATGGGGCTCCAGAGCAGTACCCTACCTTCCACCTCATTTAAATAACCACAGCAAACAAAGGGACAGGAAATTAAACTGGCGGCAAAAGCCAGACAAAAAAAAGAGGGGAGGCATAGAATGTCCTCACTGGTGTATCCTCCCCTACCAGCCCAGACAGAGCAGGGAAAGACCTCCTGTCCTTCTTCCCTCCCTGTGCTCCACCCCACCATCCTCTCCCCAGCCCTTTCTCGGCACAGCAGCCCCAGCAGGTGACAAGGAGGGTGGCACACAGGGCACAGGAGGCATTTTCCCCTTCTCGTTCACCACCATGCTAACCTCCACTGGGGCCAAGAGCATCTCTCTGCACTCCGGGTCTCTCCCGGCCTGGCAGACACCACCCTCGACACCGTGTCTATTGCACGCACGTAGACGGTGCAGGGACGAAATCCGGGTCATTTCAGGAGATGAGCAGAGGCTGCAGCAACCCAACTCTGCCTCGGGGCACGGGAAGCCTTTCCAGTACAATTCCTCCTCCACCTCCGCTGCTGGACCTCCACCTCGGTCCTCCCTGTCTCCCCTCGGTGGCTTTGCTCCGAGGGTCCCCGGGGGTGATAGTCCTCTGAGCCAAGGATGTATATAAGCTGCACTGAGCCCAGCTCTTCCTAGGAGGATGCTCTTCATAAAAAACCCTGCCCCATCTTCAACCCCCCTACCCCAAAACTATCTCGGAGCGAAAGCCCGGAGCCCTCTGGTGATAGGGTTTCTCTCGGCAGCCGCAGCCACCTTTGCTTTTGTATTTTACGGAGGGCAGGCTTCCAAGCCGAGCTGACAGTCAGGAGCGCTCGCAGGCGAGCGCAGAAAACCCAGGCCAATTAAGGCAGACAGGCAGTAGACACATCAGCTTTTATCTCGAGATCCAAGTACCCCATTCATCACCAGAGACTGAAAGGTCTGCGGTTTATCAAAAAAAAATCACTGTATCTCTCCCTCCCTTTAAAAGCAAACACATTGACTTGGGTGCAGCCTGTGACCTTGTTTAACTAAACAGCCTTTCACGGTCCCCCAGAAGGAGGAAAGAGGCTTTTGAAGAGGCACCAGCCTCTGTCTCTGCCACTCCCCGTTCATTAGCGGCAGCGAAGAAAAACCCCTCACGCGTCCCTCGGGCGGGCGGGGGAATACATATTTAATTGGCTTAATCGCCCTCCGCGCGTCAGCCCTCCCGCGCCGAGGCTTCTTTGTGCTCCTTCCCATCAGCCAGAACCCCCGGGCTGCCCAGCATGGACTGACGGACGGATTGACGGACGGACGGGCAGACACTCTGTGGATGGCTGTCACGCTCTGGCTCTGGACGTGACCCTTTGGCCGGCCCGCCGTCGCCTCCATGGGCCGTTCCTTTCCCTTCACGCCGCTGCGTCCCTTTGCCAGTCCCCGGCTGGGATGCTGCCTGCCGCCGTGCTCGGCTCTCCCGAGACCGCCGCTGCCCCAACAGAGGAGCTGGAGGTTAATTCTCCTCTACTGATTTTTCCAGTGAGCTCCCACACAGGCTCTTCCCCTTCTCTCATCGTCACATTTTCTCCATCCCTCACGGATGCCAGTGGCTCCAGTACAGGAGTCAGGTTTACCTACCCGCTCCTTCCATTCCCGTATCAAAAAGGTCTCTGTGTGTGAAAAAGACACTTCATTTCCTCAGCTGGCTGCCGGCAGCCATCTCCTCACCTCACACAGCAAGGAAAGTGATGTGCTGTCCTGCCGCCATCCTCAGGCAGGCTGATGCCCCCTCAAACCCAGCCTGTCTAGACACAGGCTGAAACAGAGAACTACACCCCTCCAGACACGGGGCTGTGTCCCCAGAGCCCGACTGAAAAAAAAAAAAAAATAAAAAAATAAAAGAAAAGAAACAAAACGAAAACCCTTTTTTTTTTTTTTCATCAGCTTGGCATGTTCACCCACCAACAATGTGGTGGCCAGCAGAGATCCCGAATCAGCATCTCCTCCGGGCTGCGGAGGGAGGCTGCCTACGAAGGGCTGGGGAACCAGGATGGCTCCAGGCAGGAGTTACCACAAGCAGGGCCACCACAGCGCTCATGAGGTTACATTTCTCCATCCTCCCTTCATCAGAGGGCTCACAGCCTCAGAGTCTGGCAGGGTTTTATAAATGCTGTCTCTGTCCAATGCTAATGAAAGTCTTTCAGGCCCCCCCCACCTTTTTTTTTTGTTGTTGTTACCAGATCATGCTGTTAAGGGTTAAATACCAAGGAAAACTATTTCCTTTCCTTCCCTGCATGTTAAAAACCTCTTTGCTGAGACAAATTACTATAGGAAAAATAAACTAGGCGGTTTTGGGGGAACAAGCACTGACAGTGTCCCCTCCCCAGCTAAGCCAATCACGCTCACAGCTCCAGGGATCTTTGCTGAGATAGTCTCGCCTACGATACAGCCTGCTTAGCGCTAAAATATGAATGTCACCTTTATGGATTGATTATAAAAAGCTCCCTTAGTCAGTGCTGGGCTGTCCATATCTCAGGGAGGCCATGGGGGAGAGCAAGAAGGCTGCCAGATGCAAAGGGGAAGCAAAGGGAGAAGCCATCATGGAGGCTTGGTTTACCTTTTAAGCATATATACAAAATCATTGCTCCCAAATACCAAGTTTGAGGGGTTTTATTGTTTTGTAACGTGGGTTGTTTGGTTTTGTTGTTTTGTTGGGTTTTTTTTCTAATTAGAATAGTGTCTGTTCATAGACCTGGCACAAATGTCCTCGTCTGTGTCCTTCCTTCCTCCTTTGTGGATCTAACTTGCCATCTTTCTCTGGGACTGGCTGCATTAATAGTGCAGCCAGTCCTAGAGAAACCCCAATTCAAGCCCCCATCACCAGCAGCCTGCTTTAATGAGACAGATATTTTACAGATCGCCTCCCCCTCTCCTGCAATCGCAGAGCTGGGTCCCGGTTGATCTCAGCCCTCAGTGGCAAAGACCCGGCTATTTGCCCTCCGACCACCGTGCAACGCTGCCGCCGCCACCCCCAGAAGAGTCATTGTTCCTGAGGCTGGTGGGGAGTAACCAACCCGGAGGAGGGAGGTCTCACTTCACCCTCGCACCTCTCCGCCGTCGAAAGGAAAAAGCTGCTTTGAAAGAAAAAGGCGGTGTGCGAACTTGAACCTCCAGCTGCGGCAGCCCGGGCAAGCTGGATGGCCATTGTGTCTCCCCTGGCTTACCTCTCAGCAGCGACCGGCTCCCTGGCGCTGCGCTCTGCAAAGCATCGGTGCTGGGCAGGACCACAGGCTCCTTCGCTACCTTGCGAGGAGCGGGATTCTCGTCTGCCGCCCGGCTCTGCTGGGCTTTCTCCGCCCGCCTGCCCGCCTGCCCGCCCGCCTGCCCGCCGGCTGCCTGCTGACGGGTCTGCGTTATCTGATGTGTGTATGATGTGCGCCTGGCACACACACACACGCAACATCCACACGCCTTCCCCTGACGTCAGGCCCAGGCCAGGGGGAGCAGGCAGGTGGGAGGGATCAGCCTGGTCATTTCTGAGCAAGGCTTAAAGGAGCAAGTCTGTGCGGGGGGCTGTAGGGGATGAGGGCTGGCCCCGGGGAGCCGCATCGCTCCGATTATGCATCGGTGGCACGGCCAGATGCAACAGGGCAGCCCCAGTGGGACTAGGGGGTGGGAAGGCACTGGAGTGGGGGATGAGAGCAGGAGGCCAGATCCGGACTAGGAGGGGTACTCTACAATGGGTCAAGCCTCTCCCCAGTCACCCTAATTCCTGCTGTTGCAGCTGCTTTTCCCCACCTGCCCAAGCCTGTTGGCCCCAGGCACCCATGGGTGCCACAGTCTGTGGATGCTAAAATAACTACTGCCTGGAATTTTCCTTCTCGTGGGATCGCAAAGATTCCCACCAGCTGTGACCTT
>JAOEGS010008364.1:0-25511 GCA_025447755.1 Corythornis vintsioides
TTGACCCTAAACCTCTTGTGCTCCAACTTGCACCCATTGCCTCTCGTCCTGTCATTGGATGACATTGAGAAAAGTCTTGGAATAAATGGGATTCAGTGAGGCAAAGCAATTATGACTTAACTGTAAGAGGTTGTATTTTCAGGATGCTTTTTCCTGTTTCCTGGATGATTTAATAGAGTATTCATATTTAATAGAGTATTCATGTTTGTGTGTAAGTTAATGAAAACTTTAGCTTTTCGTGGGAATGAGGATATTAATGTGCTTCTTCCTGGTGTGTTTTATTTTGTTTTGGTTTTATTCCCCTTTCTTAGGTTTCAGACAAAATATTTTCAGGGCAAATATGGGAATTTAGACAGTTCCCTCATCTCCTTTGGGCCATGTCAGACCCCAACACTTGGATTCTGTGTTGAAAGGCATGACAAAATCCAGTCATTTAAGCCTGAGACTTACTGGGTATTGCAAGCTAAAGTAAGTTTTACAATAATTGTATGTGCAAAATGTGTGTGTGTGTATTTTTTTTTTTTTACCAAAGGAATGCATTTGTATTTTCATTTTGCTCATTCATAAATTTGTAGCTGCTGACAAGAATTCACAGTGCCTACAGTTTACTCATGTGTTCTCATTCAGTTCATATGTGTGTCACCCCTTTCTTGAGACCAAATTCCAGAATGTCAGTTTTGTATTAAAGCAGTTATTGTCTGCTGCTCATAAGAATTCCTCAGTGCTAACCATCTAAGCTTAGAATCAGCCAAAAAGCCTACTTAAAGAGGTTTTCTTTTGTTCCCTGGGGTCCTTGGACTGACTGTGTTGTTAATTTGAATCCAGGAATTAATTAGGCTGCCAACAAACATTGGCATTGCTGAGTATTGGAATTTTAAAGCAAATAAAATGCTCATTGTGTTAATTGGCAATTGAGTCCTCTGAGTACTTTGGCAGCTCGTAGTAGTTTTATAGCCTCACTGTTGTCCAAGCTCTGAGAGCAAACCAACATGGGTTTACTGCTTGTGATCACAAGGATTTTTTTTAACAAATAAGGGATAGATGTTAAAAAGTTGCCATTTTTAGATTTTAAGATGGGAAAAAAAAAAAGCTGCTGTCTACTGTCATCTGTTTTCTGATGTGTCTTGTGTTATCATGCTGGGAGGTGCTTGGTGCTCTCAAGAGTTTTGTGCTTCTTCATGTTGATTGCTTCACATCTTTTTTTGTACAAGGGACTTAAAACGTGATCTAGTTACAGTTTAATATAAATGATTGATTTGCCAAATCAAAATGGTAAACTTTGAATTTCTGCCCACATCAGTTTTTACTATTCCTATCACTAAAGACAAGAAGAGTATTTCAGTTAACTGTGGGAACAATTCCAGACATTCCCCTGGCCCCAAAGCTCGTAGTACTCAAACCCTGTGAAGAAGAGCAGAGCTGCATGTTTGAAGCACTTGTGTCCTAGTACAGGATTTGCTTGCTGGATCAATGCTGAAGATCTCACACTTCTAGTGATAAGGAGTTGGTGGGAATTAATTAGTTGGGTTTTTTGTCTAATAGGTGAACCCTGAAAAAGAAAGCTCTCTCATTTTGGACTGGGATAGAGTGAGGGTGTTTGATCGTGAGATTGCTCAAATGTTCCTGAATATAACAAAGTTGACCAAAGAAGCAAAGGTAAGAATATTTACTGAGTTTCTATATTTCATTTAAAGGAAATACAAATTAAAGTTTCATTGGCTGCATATTGGGTTGTTTGTGTGGTTTTTTTAAAGAAGAGTGTAGAATATCTTGGTTTTTACTCCATTCAACTCTCTTTAAATGAGGATAAAAGGAAATATATTTAGTTTTATTTTTTAGTTGTAGTTCATGTTGTGCTAGTGGGGTCATCTTGGCAGAAGCCCCTTCTTAATACTGACTTTGGAAATGAAAATCCAGATCCTCATAGTTAAGGCCATTGATTGGAATAAGCACTAAATCCTTGTGGCACTGGAAGTCTGTGCTGCTGAGGTTCATGGGAAAGTAGCAGGAAGCTGCCATCCTGCATTCCCAGGTGTCCATAGCTGGTCCACAGCACAAAGGGACCTTAGGACTGTAACTTCAGAACTTGGTAAAATTATCTCCAGTCAGAATTCCTGAAATAAAAATATATTGGTTGTTACTCTTTAAAAAAGAAACAAACCAAAACAGACATGACAAGAATAAGTAAGGGTGGGTTTGGCACATGTTTATAGGCATGACTGAAATGATACATTTACCAGTTGCCAAACTTCAAAACTTTGACTGGGAAAATGCTATTTTCTAGGTAGAATCTGTGAGTAAAAAAGAGAAGGTGAAGCAGAGACCACTGGCTTTGAACACGGTAGAAATGCTACGAGTGGCCAGTGCTGCTTTAGGTATGTGTAAAAGTTTGGTCTTTCACACCGTTTTAAAGCAAGATATTTTGGCTTCTCAGATGAAATAATCAAGGACATATCCATATCAAATATATTTTTATACCTTTTGGGGAAAGATCAAGTTGAGAGAGTTTGTCAAAAGTGAAACGTTGCATAAGATCAAGGTGACAAACCATGATTTATTTAAATGCTTTGATAAGGTATATCAGAATAGCAGAAATAAATGATAATTGCAGTGATGTGTAGGTGATTTTTGTGGTTGTTTTCTCCTCTCCCATCTCAGGAATGGGTCCACAACATGCCATGCAAATAGCAGAGCGCCTGTATACTCAGGGCTATATCAGCTACCCTAGGACAGAAACTACCCACTATCCAGAAAACTTTGACTTGAAAGGTTGTTTGAGACAACAAGCCAATAATCCTTACTGGGCAGAAACTGTGAGTACATAAGTAAAACCTGAACTAACAGATCACTCTCTAGTCTGGTTTTAGTATGTATTTGGTATATATATTATGACCTGTAGGTCTTCAGAAGCAATAAATATTTGTAATTGCTTTTATTTATGGATGCTGTATTGTTAAGAATTTGATCTGAAGACTTTCTTAACTTGCTAAGAGAGACCTGTTGGCCACTCAGCCAGTGTTTTCTCACCCTTCCTTCACCCAGGTGAAAGCATTGTTGTCAGAAGGCATTAACCGTCCAAGGAAAGGCCACGATGCAGGAGACCATCCTCCCATCACCCCAATGAGAGCTGCAACAGAAGCAGAATTAGGTACAGGCAAATTCAGTGGTGTCAGAACATCATGTGAGGAAATTAGTTCCTTGATGTGAAGAAGCCATTTTGAAAGTTGCTGAGTTTCAACAGAAAATACCATTATTCGAATGGCAGGACATGGAGAGAGAGAGAGAGGAGACTTTATCCTAACAAGTTTCTGGTGACAGTGAAATTCAGAGCTGGTCTCTTCAGTAATTGATCCTAGGGACCATAGTATTGCTAAGAAAAAAAGAGTAGCCAAATTCATTTAATGCCTCCTTTCTCTAGGAGAAATTTGCCCCAGGATAATAGCTTACAGGTATTGAAATTCAATTGTATTTTTGTGCTTATAAGTCAAACTTCAGCTGCATTTTAATTTGGTCTCTGGGGTTTGTGCTTTTTATATTTAAACATTTCATTTTACTTTCTGCACACTTATCCTTCAAAAAAGGATTTTAGGGTTATAAGAAAGCATAGCAAATATTAGGCATAGCTAATATTGTTGTAGTAGACTGATAACTTCTGATTGTCATGAATTGGTGAAATAATCTCTGATAGAAAAAGAAATGCTCTAAAATTTTTGTTAATTACATAGGGTACTGAGGGGGCATGGAACTTTTTTCTTTACATACACAGCAAGATGTAATATGCAAAGCACAAGATTAAGACTGAGAATCTGTTCATAGCAGAGTAACCTTTCAGCTGTTCCATTTCCTATTTGTAAATTGTGCACAAGGAAACTTTGCTTTAAAAACTAACCAATATTAGTCGTGTTTTAATGATCTCTTGCAGGACTTCAGGCTGTCCTGTGTGGCTGTTGCCACTAGATTCCCATTTTGGGATTGAGACTAGGTTGTGGTCTCCAACATTTCTGAATGGTACTAGTCCTTCCTGTGATATCTGTGGAAATCTGGTAGCTTTTAGTGCAGATTTGGTGTAGAGCTGCAGGCTTGAGTCGTGTGGGTAAGCTGCTGTGTGTCCTCAGGTGGAGATGGGTGGCGGCTGTACGAGTACATCACCCGGCACTTCATTGCCACTGTCAGTGCTGATTGCAAGTACCTGCAAACCACCATCTCCTTCAGCATTGGCCCTGAACGCTTCACCTCTGTTGGAAAAGTGGTCACTTCACCAGGTAAGACCAGAGAGTAAGTAGTTAGCTACAGATTTATTGATTTATTTTTTTTCCCCATTAATACACTGAATAGACAAGTAAAACTGAACAAATTTGAATACATCTTTTGAGCTGCTAAAGCCAGAGACCAAATCTTTACCTTAATTTCCATACTTCAATTATAACAGAAAAAGTCTTATTTTGTAAGTAGTAGTCTTAAAGATCTAATGCCATGTTTGCCAATGGTGAAGACCAGTCTTTTTACAGCCAGCAGATGTCTTGTAGGGGATAAATTACACAAAGGTAAATATTTTTCTTGGGCCTCTGTAAAAAGAAGGTAGCATCACAACAGACATTTTTATAGGAAACTGGCCCAATATTCCTTATTACATTAATATGTCTTAAAAAGGAAATAACAAGCAGTTAAAAGCTTCACATACATTCTGGCACTGTGCTTTCATTCAAGTGTTTACTTTTTTTTCATCCATCAACGTGAGTCAAGTCAGGCACAAAATAGATCTGATGCAGGGTAGTGAGAGATACTGTCTTGTGATACTGTATTTCCTCAGTACTCCTAGCTTCAGGTATTTTCTGCATGGTATGACAGACAGCCTCTTAACTTTGATCTATAGAATTTAAAATTAGTAACATATACCTTGGCCTTTGGAAAGCTGGGAAGATAAGCTGTTGTTGGTTTTGTTTGTTTCTTTACCTGCAGGGTTCACAGAAATTATGCCATGGCACAGTATCCCATTAGAGGAGAGCCTTCCCCACTGTGAGAAAGGAGATCTTTTTCCAATTAGTGAAATAAAATTGCTGGAAAAACAAACCAGTCCTCCTGATTACCTGACAGAAGCAGAACTTATCACTCTGATGGAAAAGCATGGCATTGGTAGGAACTTGCTTAACTGACGTTACCCTGTAGTACATCCAATTTGTTTTGTTCAGGATGGGTATTTTATTTTCCTATGGCAGGAACTGATGCAAGCATTCCAGTCCACATCAACAACATTTGCCAGCGAAACTACGTCACAGTGGAGAGTGGTCGGAGGCTAAAGCCTACAAACCTTGGCATTGTTCTGGTTCATGGCTATTACAAAATAGGTAAATCAATTGCTCTTCCTTGTTTATCTGCTTACCTTCTTTGCCCTTTAGTGTGTCAAGGGCTGTTGTCATTATATAAGCACTGATTCCATTTCAAAAGAAGGATCTAGGAAAGTATTGCTAATTCCAAAATCTATAATAATTAAACCTTGTTTATGTTGATATCAGTTTATATATGAACAGTTTCCCACTCTGTATTTGGTCTTTCATTGTGGCTTTTCTGTTGCTGCTGTCTCTGTTTTTCTGTTAGATGCAGAATTGGTTCTGCCTACAATCCGCAGTGCAGTAGAGAAGCAACTCAACTTAATAGCTTTGGGTAAAGCAAATTATCATCAGGTTCTGGAGCACACCCTTGACATTTTCAAAAGGAAATTTCACTATTTTGTGGATTCTATTGCAGGTAAACTTTTTTTTTTCTTGTGAACTGCCCTACAATTCATTGTTGTGAAGATGCTAGTAGAAAATACTAACACATAAGATTGCTTAGATAGAGGTTTAGGCTTACTGAAAAGTTGGGCTGGAAGTTTCCAGTCAAATTAAGTTGCTTTCCAAAAGGAAATGTACTGAATCATGGCTCCAAAACCCTACTTCAGATGTCTTTTGTGACTCTGCAATGGTGAATTTTCAAAAACTTCAGACTAGCTGAAGTATTTAACCCTGTGTGTTTGTGCACACTCAGTGCAAAACACAATTTCAAAAGTTTTTATTAACAAGGAAGACATTTGAATTCTCACTTCTTTACAGATCTTGTAGTTGATTTTGTGCAGTCTCCTCTTAAGAAATAGAATTCTAACATAAATGTGGTTGTCTCTTTTCCAGGTATGGATGAGCTGATGGAAGTGTCTTTTTCACCCTTAGCTGCCACGGGTAAGCCCCTTTCCCGCTGTGGGAAATGTCATCGTTTCATGAAGTACATTCAGGTAAGTTCACCTTGTGGCTTGGCATTTAAATTTTACTAGCTGGGTGTTGTTGAGTAGCAACCCCTTTTCTAGAGGTTTTTTTTTCAGAGCCCCAGTTAGATTTACTGCAAGTTTTGAACTGTATTGATGCTACAGTTTTTCAGGGGATTTGTTCTCTATTTGCAGGCCAAACCAAGTCGTCTACACTGCTCTCACTGTGATGACACCTACAGTCTCCCACAGAATGGTACCATTAAACTCTACAAAGAGTTACGTTGCCCCCTGGATGACTTTGAGCTGGTACTGTGGTCATCTGGATCCAGAGGAAAGAGCTACCCCCTCTGTCCATACTGTTATAACCATCCTCCTTTCAGGGACATGAAAAAAGGTAGGAATTCTGTAAACATGCACTTGAAATAAATTAGGTGTAGTCTATACAATGTGCTTTTTAGTAGCTTTTAATCAGTGTTGGTTAGTATAAAGTGCTTTTCCCATTAGGTTACAGATACCTGTAATTCACATCAAATTCACTGACCAAAATGTATTAATTAACTTATTTCTGAATACTTCCTTCTTTTATAGATGAAAAAAAAAATTATCTGTGTGCACAGTAGGTGACCTTCATAAAGCTTAGTATGGAGTGAAAGACAATGTGATTCTGATACCTTACAAATGGAAGTATGATTAGTATGGATAGCACTATAGATTGAACAGGTCTTGAGAGTGCTTTGATACTGAGATAGTGTCACAAGCTGTTGAAGGATATAAGAAGGGGTGAATGTTGCAGTTAGTTTGGTAACTGTGAGACCTAAACTTAGAGCTTCCTAGTGTGACTTTAAGTATCAGGAGCTTTTTGGCATTTTTATTACCAACTTTTAATTAAAAATATCTTGTACTGACTGTCTATAGTGCAAGTATAAAACAGAAGTTAGTTAAAAGCTATTCTTTTAACTGAAAATGTAATGAGTTTTCATCACTAAGGTGTCCAAACTGCCAAACTTTACAGTGGCAGTATCTGGCAATCCTGAAAGCCATTCAGAAACACTTTTGAGCAAGAGATTATTCTGAATCTGTGACAAGGCAAATTGCCTTTTGTGGAGTGGTTCCATTTTGTAGTCATTTAGAAAGCCTGTCTTTGACTTATGTGTCTCACTTCCTCCTAACAGTGTAGTGTGGGTAGTGACATACAGGGTTCCTTTTGGTTTTCCTCCTCTTCCCCCAGGAATGGGCTGTAACGAATGCACCCACCCCACGTGCCAGCATTCTCTTAGCATGCTTGGAATTGGGCAGTGTGTTGAATGTGAGAACGGGGTGCTGGTGCTAGACTCGACATCAGGCCCCAAGTGGAAGATGGCCTGCAACAAATGCAACGTGATCGTGCATTTCTTTGAGAACGCCCACAAAGTGCGAGTGTCGCCCGAGACCTGCGACCTGTGCGACGCCGCCCTCGTCGACGTAGATTTCAACAAAGCCAAATCTCCCCTCCCTGGGGATGAGACCCAGCACTCAGGCTGTGTGTTCTGTGACCCCGTGTTCCAAGATCTGGTGGAGCTGAAACACGCGGCCATGAGGCACCCCATGCACCGTGGGGGACAAGGGAAAAGGCAAGGCCGAGGGAGAGGTAAAGGCCGGAGGCCTGGAGGAAGACTCAATCCAAAGAAACCCAAGGACAAAATGGCAGCTCTGGCTGCTTACTTTGTATAATTGCCACACAACAGAAAAATAAACTTCTTATAAAAAAAAAACTGTTTCCTTTTTTTAAAATATTTTTTGATCTTCACTGCTTTCCTGTTCTTAGAGAAGTTAAACACCTTGGGCTGTTGTATGCCTTGATTTAATCACAAAACAAATTCTTCTGGATGATTCATTAGTAGCTGAATAAGCCTTTAAGCTTTTAGTTGGAGTTCATTGCTCCAAGAATCGCTCACAAACAGTAGGGAGACTCGGGAATTCTGCCTAGGCTGTTACCTCTGGCTGATAGAAAGGAAATTAAATTTCCCTCTCCTGCCATTTCTGGGGCCTTTGTCAGCAACACAAGTGCCAGGAATATAAGAGCTGATTAAGATCAGTGTTATGCTGCTGTTGTCTTTAGGTGTGGAATGAGACTTGGCTCATCTGGCTTTGAATCTTCAAAAATAGTACATGATTAGTAGCTGTCAGATTTTCAAATTATATCTGTAAAAGCAAGAGCACTACTTCAAATCTGTCACTCTGCTGCATGAGAGAATAATGCCAAGAGACATACAAAATGGAAGTTCTACATGTGAAAGAGAATTATATGCCTTGAACAGTGATTGTCTAATTGTGGTTTGTGCAGCCAAGTTAGTTTTTTTGGGGCAAGGGGTCCCAGTTAAATAAAACCTCTTGCTGCTGGAGGGCAGATAGAGACCCCTGCTCTTCCTCTGTTCACACTGCTGATCATACCTGATCAAATACAGTTTGTACTATCTGTGCCCCCTATTGTCATTTCAGTGTTGGTTAGTTTTGTTACCGGAGCTGTATCTAACCACTGGGTGCCACATCACAGTATCTTAATTGTACCAATAACAATCTCTCCTTTCCTTCTCTGTGCACATAGCAGATCATATCTGGTCATCTGATCAAGTGCAGTTTATATCATCTGTCCCCCCAAAACAGTTTCAGTGCTAGTTGTGGTTGGATGGGATGATGCCATTGCAGCTTTACATAGTGCAAGGGCCACTGCATTTGAACACAGAATATGCAGAGAGCAACTTGACACGTGATTCACTGGCAACAGAAAGGAAAGACAAGTCCCTACAAAAGGTAATGTACAGCTCTGCTGTTTTAATTGGCACAGTGTGTGCACTTACTGAACAAGAGAACACAGACAAAACACCACAGCCCCAAGCTTGTTCCTCTGATCAAATGTTTATACAATTACAGCTCAAACATGAACTGTGTTTTAATAGTATGGCTTAAAAGACCCAGCCATAGGTAGAAGTTTCTGTAGTTCTCATTCGTTTATTTTTTTTGTTGTTGCTTTTTAAAATTATTATTATTATTATTATTATTATTTGGTTGCGTTTGGTTTGTTGGTTTGTTTTATTTTTTGTTTTTGTTTTTTTTTTCAGTTTTGTTTTGTTTTGTTGTTGGTTGTTTTTTCCTAAATATTAAATGTTGTGGGGAAGTGAAGTTCAGGCAAAAGCTTTTATTATTTAGGAACTTACCTTTAAAATAGCATCATTCACTTGAAAAAAAGATTGATTGGTCTCCTGAGGCTGATGCAAGAATGGAACTGAAATGTGTGTGTGATATGGGTGCAGTTTTCCCTGCTGAGATGGTGCTGTTGTGCCCTGGGCAGCTTACTTTTGCCAGCCTGGGGAGTGGGAAGTAGCAGTTGGTCTCCCAGTGCCAAAAGATAGATAGAGCAGCAGTGAGGAGAAAAAAAAAAATATAAAGATTTCCTTTTTTTGTGTGTGTGGAAGTAAACAAGGGATGAGATCTCTGATAGGAGCAGGGAAAGAACACAGCACAGACAAAAACATCTGTCTGAAAGTGAGCAGTGGCCTTTTTAGGGCTGGTAATACTGAGGGCATGATTTAATTCTGTGTCTAGGGTTCTCTCCTAAACCATGTGCTTTCTTTAAAACAAACTTCTGTTCTTGGAACTGCCAGTAGGGAGTGATCATAGCAGGGATGTTGCAGTGTAAAGGCTGCTATGGTTTAGCACGAAAATGCAAAGGGAATAGGTGGGATTCATGAGTTTCCCTAACTTATGATTTGGAAATCCGTAAGAACCTCAGCAGTCTCAGTTGCCAAACACAGTTAACTTTGTGCACAGTGCTGCAATCTTGTAAAAAAAAAACCAAACTCCAACTTTGTAAGAAAAAACAAACTTGTACCAGTGGAGCACTCAGATTCTTCACAAAACTAGGCATCCAACCACTGACCGAACAGCCTACTTAAAATGGTGTAATAGAGTCTCTCTGTTTTTCATAGACAATTTATTTTTATGGGATTCTCTGTGAAGTACCTCAGTATAAAAAATGAACTGGGTTTGAAAGCATTAACTGTGCTTCTCCTTTCTTTTCAGAGCTCTCTTGAGATTTAAAGAAGTGTGGTGTTTGCTAGCTTTGTCAGTAGAATAGGGATAGAACATGAGCTAAAGCTCTGAAATAAAGAAAGGGAAAGGTGTCCCCTGTACGCTCCGTTGTCAGCCCTTCTCCGCCTCTGGTGGTGGGGCGGTGGGAAGTAGAAGCTGCCCGGTTTGGGGAGGGGTACCCCGACCCCCGGTGCCGAGGAGCCGGCCTCGCCCCCTCCCCTCCGGGCCCGCCCCGTCCGGCCACGTGGCCGCCCCGACCCCGCATTCCAGACATTGTTCCTGGCTCCGCCCCCGCTGCCTGGCCCCGCCCTTGCGCCTGGCTTAAAGGAGCCGTCACGGCGCCCTCTTCCCCTCGCTTTACCCTCCCCGGCCGGCCCCTCACCGCCCGTCCCCGCCGGCGCCCGGCCCGCTCCCGGCGAGGCGCGGTGGCGGCGGCCGGGCAGCGCGCCCTCAGCGCGGCGCCGCCATGGCGCTGGAGGTGGAGGCGGCCGGGGCTCCCCTGAGCTCTTTCCTGAGGGACTTCCCGTGTCCGCTGGGCCCGGGGGAGCCGCTGCCGTGGAGCTCCGCGGGGAGCGGCTCCCTGAGCAAGGCCGAGGTGCCGGGCGCGCTGGCCGAGCGGGCGAGGAACCTCCTGGGCGGCAGGTGAGGGCCCGGCGGGGGCGGGCGGGCTGGGGGCCGCCGCCGGCCTCCCCTGAGGGGCGGCGCCGCGCTGACAGTCGGCGAGCGCGGGGACGCTGAGGGGAGCGGAGTCGCCCCAGCTTCCCGCGGTCGTGCGGGGCCGGAGCAGGTGCAGGCGGCGGGAGGCGCTTCCCCCGTCCCGGGGAGGCTGCCCAGCCTCGGCGGGGCCCGCTCGGTGCCGGCCGCTGCTGCCGCGGGCCGCGCTTCGGGAGCACCGCTCAGCGCCTCCCAGGGAGTTCTCGCTTTGAAAACGTTGTTGTTTCCCGCTTCCCAGTTGTTTTTGTGGCCATTCCGCTGAAAGCTGGGCTTGTGATAGTGTGCTCCTGTCACAGGCCTCCTGCCGAGATCTGTGGCTCTGTAGTAATGTTTATGTGCTCTCAAAAATATTTCTCTCCCACTCTTTGGTGCGTGAGAGATTAAATTACACTCTTGCAATTAGTGTGATAGGGTGATTCTTGTGGTGAAGTGCCAGTAGTTTGAATTCAAGTCCCTAAGGGCACCTGTGTGGATCTGATTGAAAGTCTGGGGAGGGAGGGAGGGAGGGAGTCAGTGAGCTGCAACCTGCCTTGCAGGGCTGTCAGGAGAAAGAAGCGAGCCAGCTAGCAAAGTACTAAGTTGTTTTGCCACTCTTTCGAGATGTTTTTAGTTGTCCTGGTGAGTAGGATGTGCTCATGTGGGTCTCTCAAGTTGATGTTTTTTCAAAACTTCAAGAGCATAGTCACAATACCACTGGAAAACATAGTGCTTCTCTCAGGGATGTTTCTGTCACCCCCTTAATTGAGATGTCTTACAACCTTCATCCTTGTCAGTTTAGGTCTTCCTTTTAACACTGCTGAGAATTAGTATGTGACTTATGTGTTTTGGCAAGTTAGTGCTTCACCAAGAACAAGTTGTGTTCTAAACTTTTGTCTCCTGATACTCTTCTCCCTCTGTGTCTGCTTTCCAAGGCACTGCAGCAGTAGGGCCTGTGCAGTGGTTTCTTCACTGATGTGTTTAAGTCAAGAACAGGGACTGTGGATGGTCTGTAAGGTTGTACTGTGGTGCTGGGGATAACGAGTGAAGAGAGGGAGCTAAGGGAGAGTGGTTCTGTGTGGTTACCAGTTTCCTAGAGGAATTTGATAAAGAGCAAACAGAGTTTGAATTACTTGTCTCTCTAGCTACCATCTGGTAAGTTTATGAACACTGAATAGATTTTGTTTTTTGTTGAAAGCATGTAGGTGATTTTTAGGCACTTATATTGCCTTAAAGCACAGCAGTATCTTTTTTTTTTATTATTATGGACATGCTCCTGGACATAAAGTGCACCTAAACCTAAAGATGAGAAATGCATACCAATAAAAAAAGTTATTTAGGCTGTAGTTGAAAAAGACCCAGATTATTATTGCATTGTTTAGCTGTGCTTTGACTAAATTGCTCTTGAATAGAATACAACTGTTGTATTCCTAAACAAGATTGCAAATTAATCATGTGTATTGAATCTTTGACCTCTGTGGAGCAAGAGTAATTCTGGATGAACACTTTCAAGAACAGAGTTATGTCAGTCTAGAACAAACACTTGTCATGTGGCAACAACTCTACCACGTGGGTCAGGCTAATGTTCTCTGAAGCTGTTTTAGTTTTATGTTTTGAAGCTGTAGAAGTATGGAATAGGTTCTTCAAGCTGTAGTGATTTTTAGAACAATATTTATCTACCTGCTACATTCTGTTGTTTTCTCATGGGCCTGTTAGCAAGTGGAAGCAGAAAGAATGCTTGCTTTCATCTCACCTGTCACTTCTGGTGTTTACATAGAAGGGAGCCTGCCCTGTCAGAGCTGCATTTTTCACATACCTGCCCTGCAGCCAGTTCTGCTGAGACAGCCTGCTTGGTGGAGCTGCTTCAATCCTGAGCTGGCACAAAAAAAAGGAAAGCTGGCTAAAAAGAAACCACAGCAGAATAAAAATGCAGCCTTCTTATCTTCTTATTTACCTTTCCTTTAATAAAATGTACTTGGAAAACAGAAACACATAAGGAAAGTGTTTTTACAAAGTCTCCCATCTGCCTGATGGCAAAGTGAAGCAGCCCTGTGTGAAGCTCTGTGTGGTGTGTGTGTGTGTGTGCATGTGGTGTATTTTACCCAAAGTGTCAGACCTTTGGATACCAGCAGACTTACAGCTCAGTTTTTGGGCTCCCAGGATGAAGGGAAACCTCAATTTGCAATTGCAAAAAAACTGCAGTTTCCTGTTGGGTAGGCTGAGTTCTTGCACATGCAGGTAAAGACTGGTAGAGCTGAAGGCCAAGACAGGAATCTTGTATTTTGAAAGTTCAGGCTCCTTCTCATAATCCATGGGTCAAAACTCAAGTCTCTGATTGTGTGAGAAATTGCCAAACATCATGTTTTCTGTCCCATGTTCACTAGTGCAGATAAACTCAACATTCGGGTTTGAAGGTTAATTAAATTGATCTGCATGCCCTAAATCCTTGATAAATTAGATAAGAAAACATAAGGAAATTGGGGGAACATTTTAAAGACATGTAACTTTTAGTGTAAAGTTGCTGCAGGTGCAGAAGTGATGCTGGATTAGGACACAAGTTTGAGAGGACCCCTGCAGTGTGGCCCCAGTGGCCTGCAGTTGCAGGCTGTTCCAGGAGCATCCCTAGCACACAGATGGTAGCTCTGTGGAGAACATGCATCTTCAAATATTCCAGTGTCAATGCAACCAGGTTTAGCACTAGGAAGCTGTTATTTGTTGTACCTTGCTGACTTCTGGTGCTGATGCTTGGTTCTGCATTTCCTTAGTTTGAGATTCCTCTAACACTGCAGCATCACAGAGTGTATTTGCAGGAGGGTTACTAGTGATGAAGGATTTCTCTACGAATCAAAGTGGTTTTTGGAATTGAGTTTGCACAGTTCTTCTCATTTCTGCATTGTCAGATCCTTCATTCACACCCACACAGATGCGTGGGTCGTGCCTTGGGGGGCCTGAGACAGTAAAGGTGCAGCAGTGTCCTTGGCTGGAGACAGCATATGGTGGTGGTTAGTGTGTCCTTCCAGCTGCTTCAAGGTGTAAAATCTGTGTTTTTTTCAAGAAAAAACATGATTCCTCCACCACCTGTCAGGATTGCTGTTGAGAAGAGAATGGGGTATGGAAGAACATTTGTTAGGGCTAGTAAGGAGTTTCTGCCTGCTGTTGCTTCTCTTGGGCTACACCCATCTCTTACATAGAAGTGGTTGGACATCTTGGGCTAAACCCCCTTGAAGAATTCACTGTTGTTACAGTGAATTATTTTAACAGTCTGCTGCACGTGCAGCAAGCACAGCCAAACTCCAGCTAGGACAGCCAACCACTTTCACTTCTGACAGGTTTTGAGTTTAAATTGCTAATCCAGTGAAGCTTTGTAGCTGTTTCTAATTTGAATAATTAATTTAAATCCATGGCACTGCCTGCCTTGTATGGAGCTGAATCCATACATGAAATCCCAAAGAATCAGAGCAGGCTTAAGTAATCTTGTTTTGCAGAATTGTAATTAACATACACATGTGGGTAAGAGCTGTGTGTTCTGACAGCCTGTGGAAATGTGTCAGTGTGAATGAAGAGTCCATTAGTCACCACCAAAGCTTTAGAAACACATCAGTGAAATTTCACTGCTTGTACTGAAGCAGAGCATGAGATGCAATCAGATCCCCAAATACAGAAATCTCTCCCTTCCCTTGCTAGGAGCTGAAAGCTGTATGACCACCCTGTGACATGTTCCCAGAACAGTGTGCAGTTCCAGCAGCCTTCTGTTTTGAGGAGACTTTCCTGCAATAACAGCTGTGAGATCTTGGCTTCCTGGTCTGCCCCTCCCAAACGACTCTGTGTTTCATCTCTGGGTTGCCTCAGCATCCTGTTTTGTGGCTCTGTGTTTGACACTGTAATACTTGCACCCAAGGTGTGGCCCTGGCATCTTTGTTTTCAGCATTTCTCTTCTTTTAGAATAGCTAATGGAGCAGTTCTGATATTTTGATGTGATAAAAACTGGGGGGGGGAGAATCTTATTTTGGCTCAATCTTACCCAATCTTATCTTCAAACTCCCTTTAATCCCTTCCTCTGTGGAAACTACTAATACCCAGTCTACCATGACCTCTCCTTTTAATAAATCAACAAAAACTTTACTTCCTTTATTTCTAATTTGTACCATGTAGTGGAGTGCACCTTCTCATTGCTAGGAACATGTTTACAGTATCAGTGATGCATTCTCTTCAGACAAGAAAGTGAATTTCAGATGTGATTACCTGCAGACAAATATGCTGGTTTTCATGGGACCATTTGTGCTTGGTAGCAAAAGCAAGCATGGGATTACCAGGAACAGTCTGCTCTTCTAGGAACACCAGTGATCTCACTGTTTTATGATTAATAAAATTAGTTTTGGGAGCCTTGATAAAGTTAATGCAGAAGAGGAATGTGGCACTTCTGCTATTCACTAGTTAATTTAGCAAATGGTTAACAAACTGGCTCTGGTAATTTTAGGTGGTGGTCCAAACCAGCTTGTGCTCTGTCATGTGTGCTTCATCCACTGCTGCTTCTGAAGCTGATAGCAGCACAACACACAGCTTGAGAGAAATGATGTGCAGCTCACACACTGTCTGGGTAATAAAGTTTTTGGCAGTTCTGACCTGCCTGCAACAGTATACAGAGGCTGGACAAACAGTTCTGTGATCAGAAAATTGCTTTTTGGAATATAGTTCTTAATTTAAAACTGCCAGGGAGCTTTCCCTGTTACAAGACACTCCCAGTAGTAGTTTTGGGAAAGAATCACTTTGGAAAGAAAGTGTATGTGTGGGGTTGTCTGCAATAAAAGAGAGAAAAAAAGCTGATGAAATGCTGAAAAAAAGATAAAATCTGTAATGATGAAAAAACTTTTTGAGCTGGCTCGCTGTGTTCAAATCAGGTTATTTGGTTCTGCTTGGGAAATGGAAATTGTCTTCCTAGGACTTGCATATTTTGTGCTTTTATCTGTGTGCAGCACCCTTTCTGTTGCTGTTTGAACTGGGATAAGATATATTCAGTTTTGAAACAGTAGGTTTAGGGCTTAAGTGAAAAGTGGCTGTTGTGGAATTGGGCCTCTCCTGTTGTGCTCTGTGGTTATTCTTCCTTCTGAGAATGAAATGGAAGGAGCAGGTGACTCCCCATTGCACGTGTTCTGTAAAAACTGTGATGACTGAAGGGCCTGAACAGATGGATTCTGGATTCTAAAGCTGCTGCTTCTGATAATTTCAGAAGAAAATCTGGAAGAAAAAAAAAGCTTCATGCAAAGATGGAAACATGAAAGATTGAAACTCTTTTTGTGGCATTACTTATATATTTGGTTTTGATTAATCTATTGTAAAAACCTGATCATACTAACACAAGAAACAACTTCTTATGCATTGAAGGATGTTGGATTTTCTCTTCTCAACAGACATACCTTTGTATTTTTCTGGTCACTATCACCCTGGGAGCTCTGGGTGCTGCTGTTACAAATACTGGTGTTCAGAGCCACCTGAGTGGAAACATTCTGTAGCTGACTATAAGAGTAAAAAGGGGTGAGGAAAATAAAAGTAGCAGATTGGGGAGAAAATACTGAATACAAGCAGCTTTTGTTTGTGAGAAAACTTGTGACCTGCTATTATTTTGGCAATAAGAGAGGATCTTTCACTTGCTAGAGAACTGCTAGCATTTGCAGATCTGCACTGAAAACACTGCTGATGGAGCTGTAACGTGCTAGAAACTCACACTGAGTCCACAGTGACAGACTTTGCTTTACTGGCAAAGCTGGGGTCTGTGTGATCTGGTGTTACAGAGCCTGGGTAGCAGATTTGTACACTTAGCTATCTTCCCCCTAGTGTAAGTCAGTTGCAGCTGATTGAGGCTGGAAGGTTGTGCAGAGACAGCACCTCTGTTTCCCAGCGTGTGTGTGTGTGTGTGTGTGTGTGTGTGTGTGTGTGTGTGTGTGTGTGTATGGCTGCACTCTGAAAGGAAAAGAGGTGGTGCTCTGGCCTGCGATACCACTACTGCCTTGTTGCTATGGCTTTGGTGAGAGTTTCTAGAAAGAATACAGTGACACTTTTGTTTTTGTACCTTTTGCAAGGCGACAGGTGCTGAGGAGCTTGGCCAGTGCAGCTGGCAGTGTTTGCAGTGCTGCTCTTCACACAAACAGCTCCTGCCAGAGCTGGGGGAGAACGTGTGTCTGGGGTGGGGACATGGGAATTCTTTTCCTCCTGAAAAAAGTACCTAATTCACAAGGCTTTGTGTAAACACTGGGTGTCCAGTGAGGGCCAGTGAAGCTCTGTACCACTCTCCACCAGGTTACAGAGCTTGCCTCCCTGCTCCCAGTGCTGAAGAGCAGCTGTTCAGAGTCTGCCATCTGCTGCTCTCCTCGGCTCTCTGAGCTGCCGTAAGCTGTGGGCAAAGAGCACAACACAAAGTCTGTCATCTGTTCTCAAGCCTTTGAAAAAAGTGGAGTCATAGCTGAGGCTCTGGATGAGATGTGGTGGCCTGACCTTTGCTGCTCTGGGTGCTTCCCCCTTGCCCACAAAGCTGTTCACTAGAGACTTCTGAATATACACACTCAAATTTGAGGGGAAGAAGAGGTTGGGGCCTCTTTGAACCCATGACCTGTTTGCAGCAGTCACTGCAAGTATACTGGGGATTTAATGACCCAAATAAAACCAAATAAGAAATGTTCTTACTGCAGTTTCTGCTTTTCTGACTTTTCTGACAGCTGATATATAATAGGTCAGTCTTAAGGACTGAGCTGCCACACATGAATATGCTGTGGGGGTGATGGTGTGACAGCTGGTCTTTCAAAGTGAAATAAAATAGAGAACTAAACCTTATTGCAGAAGAGAAACAAGGTGAACATGAAGAGAAATAAATTCTGTTCTGTAACTTATGCCAAACCTAAAGCATGCAAAATATTGGAATTGCTTTATACTTCTGTGTGTAACTTTATTTTGGCCCTCAGTTATGTGTATCAGCAGAAGCTCTCCTAGGTCCCTAGAATGACACTGTATGTGTCCAGTGGTCCTGAATCTTTCAAGGAGGAGGGTGGCCTATGAGTTTAAGTGGGGTTTTTATTAGCACAACACTTTAATGTACCTCTTTTATCTATACTCAGTTTTTTTTAAATGATGCTTGTATTTTACTCTGAAGTGTCTGGAGGACATGAACTCCGTGCTCTGGCAATCTGACTTTGAGGGGTGTGAAGCTACAATGCTTCATCTGTGCTGTTACAACATGTATTCGTTCTTTTAAAATATTTTTTTTTATTGTGGTCAAAACACACCCTCTTTGTTAGCAAAGAAATAGCCTGTAGCAAAGGAATTCTGTTTACACTAGCCTGTGTGCACTGAGGCAAGGTAGTTAGTGTTGCATGTGTCATAGAAATGGGGCTGACACGTTTCTTCTAAGACTCTCTTCAAAGAAGGCAACAAACATCCTTCCCACGTAACACACTCCACCATCTTCCCTTTTCTTCCCAACACAGTTATTTTCCTGCTTAGGAAACAGCTACAGTATTTCTTCTGATTCAGAAAGATTAAATTATGCTTGGTTCAGCCTGTCAGCAGGGTGTCATGGGCTTCTCTGAAAGGAAGATTTTAACAATAAGTGACATTCTTCTTTGCGTACAGAAAAGGTTTGAAGTCTGTTATGGTAACTGCAGTGAGCTGCTACTTTTACCCTGGTTGCCATAGGTACTGTCTGCTTCCAGATATCTCTAGCCAAGTGAGACCTTGTAGCTCTCAACTAAAGAAGCAGTTTTTACTCTTTGTTAATTATGTATTTTGTTAACTCTTGAAGTCTCTGTTTTAGCAGATAAAATTAGAACCATTGAACATTGTAACTGAATGGAAGATGCATTGCCTTGGAGCTCCATTTACCTGAGCTTGAGGGAAAAAAAAACATTCTTACCAGTATGGTAGTACTGGTATTAAGAGTAATCAATAAGTATGTGCTGTTTGAAGTGAGGTTCAAACAGCAGGTAGGGTCATTTTTTAGGCTTTTATCTTTTGACAACGTGTCTGAATAATGCTCAATGTGGTTGTTGCTGGCTGCTTAAAATATAAATCCTAATAAACAACTGTTTTCTTTGTGTGGATTTGCAAAACTCTTGAAGGGGAGGAAAAGCATAGGAAGCAAAGCTGAATGAAGCATATCAGCCCTGAGGAAACTCTGAATTTCCTTTCTGGGAGCTGGGTGGCAACTGGAAAAAGTTGAAGGATGTGACATCATAACTCATAAACCTTTTCTTTGTTACAGGCATCCTGTAAACAGAAGTTTATACAGGACATGTAACTTATAGCACTTAGTTTATCTCCTTTTGCTTAACCTTTTTATTAGAGGCCCAGTTTAGTAAGTCAGGTCTCTGGAAAGCAGAAGTCTACAAAATTTTGTTTTGCTTTGAAAATGAAAGCATTAAGCCCTCTACTGATGCTGAGCTGGAAACCTAGATTGGAATTTCTCCTCCAGCATAGCAGAGAAATTTGGAAGCTGACTGAAGCCATGGCTCTCACTGTTCATTTAAATGCATAGCTGTTTCACTTAATGTTTTTTGTCTGTTCTTGGAGATGAAGCCTAGTTTAACTAAGATTCTCCCTTTCAGCATCAGCTGCACATCCCAAGGTGTTTCTGCATTGGCAGGGGGGTTGGACTCCATCTCCAGAGGTCCCTTCCAATCCCATTCTATGATTCCATGACACTGTGTGGCTTGTGTTTTCATATTCCTCTCTTTTCCTCCTATGCAAACAAAAGCAGGAAGCAGGATTTGGGGGGGGGGGGGGGGTTGCCATATCCGTTTCAGATGTGTTTTTTGCCTGACCTTTTAAAAGGTTGTCTGTTAGTGTCAGGGTGATTCTGACCAGGGATTGTTACTTTTAACTTGGGCAGAAAAGAGCTGACTCCCCTAAAAATACTAGTCTGAAGAAAATAAATAATAATAATTATTAAAAAAAAAAACAACAACAAAAAAAGCCCATTTCTGCCTTTCCTTGCTGTGATATGACTGCAGCAAGCACCGAAAGGATGGCAGACGTATTGCCATATATTTGAAGTACCAAAATGACTCATTAAAGGAGGCCATGACTCATTAAAGAGGCCATGACTCATTAAGGAGGCCATCACCGCTGCAGAGTGCCTGGGGTAGAGCACGCTGCTGCCTGACACAATGCCTGCTGCTCGCTGCCACGGGAGCTGCTCTGCCCGCCTGGGAGGCAGTTACAAGGCCTCTCTTTCAGAAGCACAATGGCAAAATGCATTTCAGCTCGTCCCTGGGATCTAAACCCTCACGATCCTCCCCTCCCTGCTCCTCTGTGTGCACAAAACCAGTCATCTCTGGTGAGCATCTGCAGAGACCAGTTGCTCCCACCATGTCTTACTCCGTCGCCAACCAGATTTATGCAAGACTTTCTAAATGTTTCCTGGCAAAACAAAGCCTTCTCCTTGACTTGCTGCAGGTGCCTTCATGTGCTCTTTGCTTTGGTTTTATAACTTGATAATTTGAGGGTTTCAAACACGCCGTGGACAATGGACAAAGTGATTTTGTGGACATTCATGCTTATTCTGCATTGTGCTCATAGAAAGTGTCTGGAGTGTGTGCTACAGCTGGGAACTGGCTCCATTTTAAAGTTGGATGGGGCTTATTTGATTTAAAAGCATTATAGCAAGTATGTGTTCCTAGAATGTGTAGCTTATTTACAGCATTGAGCAAAAAGGAGAGGATGCACAGATCATGTACCCTTATTGTCTTCCAGGTGCTTACATAAAAGCTTCACCTGAATCACAAGTCTTGGAGCCTTATCCTAGTCTCCAGGGCCAACTCTTTGCACCTTGTTCCTGGGTGATTTCTTTGGGAAATTTCCAGTCAAGAGAAACAGAGGATTGAAGGGCTGTAGTTTGGTACTGAGTGTGACTTATGAGGGAGAGAGGGGAACTGGAGTCTTAAGTAACTGTTATGGAGATCCCAGTACTCTGTGGTAAGACGGTTGACTATGTTGTGTAGTGAGTAGAAACAAAATGTGTGTGTTCAGAGGCTAGAATTGAAGGTAGCAGTTCCCATCTGAGAGCTGAAGAGAAGGAGGTACCATCTGCGACTGGAGTGTGAGGCAACAGTTTGAAAACATGATTCATACACTTCTTCCTCTTCACATTTTTGAGAAAGCAGTTGTCTAACTTAAGATCTTACTAAAGGTTTGTATGAATAAATATTGAACATACAATCTCCTCCACTAGTTTACTAATGAAGTTGGGATTATTGATTGTGTGTAATGCTTTCTAGTTCTGAGGTCAGCAGCCATAAACAGGGAGGTGAAGGCTTAATTTAAACTGATGCAGTCTGTTTTGCTTTCCCTTCCTTTTCTTATCAGCAGAGGTGTTTCACCACTTCTTGCAGCATCATTGATCCACGCTGCAGTTGATGAAGTTCTTCAAACAGACCTGACTGAATTTAAACAGCAAAGTGTGGAAACAGAGGGAGAAGGAGATGAGGAAAGGTTCACCTGTAAGTATGCTTTTTTCCTTCTGTGGTTTTCCCTGAGGCTGTCTGTTGGAAGGCTTCAGTGTTTTGAAACGTTTCCCAGAATGTTTGGTTAGGCTGCCTGGCAAGCAGCCTCGAGCAGAGCTTTCTCCTGCTGGGTATCTATGGGATGAAACGTAGCTCTGCTAGTTTTGTGGGCAAGATGCAAACATGTCTGGAGCCCTGGACTGACTGTGGGGGTTGGCATTCTGGAAGAAAGAACTGATGACCACTGTGTCCATTGTGCTTCCTGAACTGAACCAGTTAAGAGCTTTTCTTATCCTCATTGGATAATTTCAATTAAATTGAACTGATTCAGTTCCTAACTTAAACTGATAATAGCTTATATTTTTGAAATGCCTTTTTCTCTTTGGTAGACTTACCTTGGCTAGTTATTCCTATGTATTGACAGTGACATAATCACAATTTCAGCCATGCTTACACCTTCATTCATGTAATCCATCTTGCTTTTGTGTTTTGTTGGAAAAAAGATTTTGGGACCTGTAGCCTGAACATCTTGAAACTCCAGATCTTTCTCCTGACAAGTTTCTCAATAATCTTGGTCTTTATTTATTTGTTTTCCCATCCTCCCCTACAAAGATGGGATGCTGAGGGGGAAGAAGAACCTGATGCATATGTCTTCTGCCTGATGCCTGCATTTTCTCCTGAGTGAATTGGAGAGAACAGACCTTAGTGACTGAGTACTGGGTTTGTGCCTCGTGTAGCAGATGGTCTTATTGCACTTACATGCAGAAGTGTTTAACATTAGACTTCACCAAGCCTTCAATCCCAGTGCCAAGAAGTTAAGTGGAGCAGGATGCAGGCAGAGTTGCAGATAAAAATGGAGGAGAGATGTCTTAGGCAAACTAGTCTATCCTGTAAGGGGAGATACTTGCCTTTCCATTTCCCTGGGATGACTTGAAAGGCAGTTCAGCATGCCCCAGGGGATGCATCTCCAAGCTCTGGTAATGGCCAGAATACACCACTTTCCAGGAGCCTCTTTTAGTATTCACCTACAACTCTGAAATGGCAGGAGGGGGAATGCAATTAGTGAAGTCTCACTGCACCCTGAGTATCTCATCCCTTGCCTTAATGTTTGTAGCCTTCATGTGTCTGGAGAGATTTAGCAGGTTTCCAGCCCTTTGCATGGGAACTGTTGGCTTCATATCAGCCTGGCTGGGGTCTGAATAACGTACCCTGGCTCTCCTCTGGCACAGGAGGCATGAGGCCAGGGACTGCACACAGGGACATGTGGGACAGCAGCAGAATGGCTGCCAGGGCAAGAGTGAGCCTGGAGTGGGTGGGCAGTGGGGACTGAGGCCTCTGCCATCCCCAGTGGAGCTGTGGCTGCCCCCTGCCTGGACACTGCTGGGCTGGAGCCTCCCAGCATCTCCACATAGAACCAGTTTGTGAGCATGTTCTGCTCAGCCTTCAGAGGTTGTTGTGGGTGCCTCTTCCCATCACGTTGGGTCTCTGCAGAGTGCCCCATTTCTGGACTCCTTGTTCTGTTGGTCTGAGTGGCCCCATGGGCTGGAGGGTGACCAACCTAACCTGTGATTATCTTTGAAGTGAACTGGAGCAATAATAGGGTGTGAACTGCTGTAATTTTGTGATCATATAATTTCTAGTTCTGGGTCTTACAAAAATCTTGGGCCTGTGGACCATCAGTTAGAGAACCTCATCTGAATAGCTAAGAAATAATGATGTTTAGAAAAGGTGAGTTATGAAGAGCTCGTTAGGACAGGGACATTTACTGATCAGAAGCATCTAATGTCAGGAATCCTATATGGTTACATTATACTGGTGACACTTGTACAGTAATTCATGCTGCTGGTTTACTCTAAAAGCCATAAAGGTGTAAGATTGGAGTCTACTTTTAAGATAGTGCAAGCAAAGTCAGAAAATCCTTAGATGAGTTCCATCTTGGAGCAGTTCAGGTTCTCTGTCAGTACTACTTGTTGACAAATGCTCCAGAACCTTGCCTGTTTTGTTGGTTGAAATCTTCTTTGATTTCCATCTGATATATTCTTGTATCTTTTATGCTTTTTTACTCTTGTGTCACCATTGTGGTTTAGATCAAATTGCTTTTCCTATTCCCCTATTGAACATGATGGAAATCCTACTGTTCAGATACTTGTGTTGCATAATCCCAGTATGGAATAGCTTCTTTGAAGGTATTAATTTCTCTGCACATTTGGACTGTACTTGTTTTCCCTATCTTATAATTGCTATTACATCACTTCAACTGTACAACTAGGAAGAAAGCTGCTCCTTGTGCTGCAGTACAGTAGGGAGCTTTTCTTCCTGCACTGCAATAACAGTTCTCTGGCAAAAACAACAAAAGAAACCCCCCACCAAACCAAAACTTTCTTGGAATGAAAGAAAAGTGATTATATAAAAACAAGCTATGTATGTGTACCTACATGAGTACTCCTGTTTGATGTGGTATAGTGCAGAAGAATTTCTGGTATTAAGGTGCTACATTCTATGTCAGATTTCACAACCTTAATATTTATACAACAATGTGTGTCCCAGTCTTCTGGTCACTATTAGTCCAGACATTTACAAATATGTAAACTAATAGCTGTAGACAAGGCTGGCTGAGGTGCTGTCCTATTTAATTATATTTGTATATGTGATTACTTAATATTTAAAGGTTTTAATAGCTTGCTCAGTCACACCTGCATATTAAGCAAACTAAAAATAGTCTTGGGTAATATGCAGTGACTGCTAATCAAAGATCTGTGTTTTAAATTAAGATTTCAATTCTCCAGGCCCAGACTTGCATCTGAATCTGGCCATCCAGTGATGCTGAGAAAAAGAAATGCTTGAGAAGCAGGAGTTATAAAAATCTGAGGAAGCATTAATGTAGCAGTGTTAGCAGGAATGAGGATAAAATAGCAACAAGAAAGGTAGTCCATGCGCTGCTGCTCTTTGGGAACACATTAGTCTCTAGATGATCTTTTCAGTGCTGTTTGAAGGTGTTTGGTTTAGCTTTGAAGCAGGATTCTTACCCAAATAACAACATTTTAAATAATTACCTATTCTGAGAGAGACTGCATTGCAAAGCCAGCCACAATGCCAAACTATTCAGTCTTATGAACAGTAAGTTTGGATTAATTGATCTTTGGGACCTATCCAGAAAATAATTTGAGTGTCTGGCTGCAGCTTTTCCCTCTATTCTCAAAGGGTGTTGACAGTTCTGCTCTGTAATGACAGAGCAGGAGAGCAGCAGAAGTTTTCTTCTGTCCCCCTGGCTCCTACCACCATGTGTATTTACAAAGATAAAGACAACAGTTTAAAATTATAATCTGTTTAGTTTAACTAGGGGTTGAGCTATTGACTTTAGCAAAGCATTGTCAGACTTCCCTGTTGTTTTGGTGGTTCAGGAGGACACAACCTGACCCAAAGCCAGGCCAATGCCTTTTTTCAACCCTTGTGTCCAAGATCACAGCAATTTCTTATCTAGAAGGCTTTTCTGACTGCTTGTTTTGCTTTGTTGGTTTTTGTTTGTTTGTTTGTTTTTTTATAGGAATGCATTCCAACATTTGTATCTTGTGCATTTTACTTACATAATATTTATATCTAATATGCCAGAATGATTTTGAATCTTTATGATTTTTGTAATTTAACCACCTACTTGATAAACTGTTTTGAAAGAGAACTAGTAAGTAAATAAGCTGCACTTACATAGATAGGACTAGAGGGAATGGATTGAAACTAAAGATGGGTCAATTCAGCTTAGTTATTAGGAAGAATTTCTTCCCCATGAGGGTGGTGAGACACTGGCACAGGCTGCCCTGAGAGGTGGGGGAAGCCCCATCCTTGGAAGCTTTTAAGGCCAGGCTGGATGGGGCTCTGAGCAACCTGCTCTAGTGGGAGGTGTCCCTGCCCATGGAAGAGGGGCTGGAACTGGATGAGCTTTAAGGTCCCTTCCAACTCTAACAGTTCTATGATTCTATCCTTAAAGTTACACTGTTTTCCATTGCAACTTCCCACGTTATTCTCTGAAGTCT
>JAOEGS010008364.1:25611-57862 GCA_025447755.1 Corythornis vintsioides
GATCACCTAGACCAAGTCACCCAGGAACAGATCCAGGTGGGTCTTAAGTGTCTCCAGAGATGGAGACTCCATGAGCTTTAAGGTCCCTTCCAGCTCTAACAGTTCTATGATTCTATCCTTAAAGTTACACTGTTTTCCATTGCAACTTCCCACGTTATTCTCTGAAGTCTATTTTAATCCTTGCAGAGCCTTTACAGGCAGAGTGATGACCGTCTGCACTAAGGAGAAGAATCTTTTAGGGCAGACAGGCCAAAAGGGGGTGCAAGATAGGAAGATGGGGGTGCAGAGCTCACTGCTTTGTCTTTGTGCTGTCAGTGCTGGACGGGGAGTCTCTGCAGCGCTGCTTCTTTAACAAGCTGCGGGCCGTGTGCTGCGAGTGGCAGAAGCAGCTGCCGGCGCTGCGGCCGCCGCGGCGGTTCCTGTTGGCCTCGGTCCACGCCATCCGCAACGCGCGCCGCAAGATGGAGGATCGCCACGTGCTGCTGCCGGAGTTCAACCAGCTCTTCGGCCTGACAGTAAGGCTGGACAAAACTGGGGAGGCCAGTTTGTTAGTTTTACGACTGTTGTTCCTGTAAACACAAGGGCCTAGTGAGGAACGATCCGTGAAATGAATTTGTTACCACAAGTTGTTGATCGTGTCCGTGCCGGAGCAAGGACTTACTGACTCCAGTTGCTAGGAGCCAGCTACTGCCCTGATAAAGAAGGGTCTTGTGACCTTGGGCTTCATGTCGTAAGTGATAAAGGGAGATGAGAAGATCAAATGGTGTTATGTTGCTGCAGTTACAGTGTTCTTGTTATTGAGGTAACACATTAAGAAAAGGATGGAGAACGGCAATTGTACAAGTGTCAATTAATGAAGCTGCAGTGGAACTACAGAACCAGCTGTTCAATTCCAGATTATTTTTAAGGATATTAAATTATTAACAGTAATCAAAGAAAAGTAATTCCACTGCAGAGTACCCATTTTATCCATTTGGCACATGGATAAACAGACTTAAATTGTCCTTACCTATGCGATGTTGTATGGAAGAAAGCCCAGGATAAAGATCTTTGCCTGTTGGTACCAGTCAATGAGCTATTTTGCTTTTGACCATCTTCTCTCTCCTTCCCTGCTAAAGGATGACACTGATCGTGCTTACTTTGCGGTGTTTGATGGCCATGGTGGAGTGGATGCTGCCAATTATTCAGCAACCCATTTACATGTCAACGTTGGGCTACATGAAGAGATTGTTAAGAATCCAGCTGAGGCCTTGAAATGCTCTTTCCAGAAGACAGATGAAATGTTTCTTTTCAAAGCCAAAAGAGAGGTGAGTGGGTAGATATTAATTCCATTGTATTTAACTAACACTGAGAACTGTTGGACAACATAGTATTATGCAGAAAATTCTGGCAGTACAGTTTCTTTGAATCTTTGAATCACTGACTTCTTTATGAAATTATGCTACATATAAAGGTTTTCTTTGATCAAATTATTTCCTTTTTTTTTTTTTTGAGGAAAAATAAAATGACAGTGCTTACAAGTTCAAGATGAGAGATTGAAAGGAAGTGCTAAGTGGTTTAAATGATCCTGACATGCCAATTATTTGATAGAACACTGCTGCCTCTTTGACTGAATTAGGCAGCCTCTAGATGTTCTTTTGTCCCACCATTAATGTCACAGGTGGTTGTGATGTGAAAAATGTATTCAGTGATTTAAATCAGACTCTTCAGTTTATTAAGCTTATTGATCAGCTTTGAATCGGGTTGGTATGATGAACATTCTTTCTTCAGTTCTACATAATAGAAGAAAATAGGTTTATTATAGAGTTTAAGGAGAAGTTTATTACAGCAGTAACTAAATATGTAAGTATTCATTGTTAGTGTCTTCATTTCTGTCAGTGAGGTACAAGAGGAACCAGTGACTTTGTGAGGTCTGACTCTCCTGATCTTTACGGGGAATCTAGAAGAGTTAGGTTCCTTTGTTGACATCTTCATTTAAATATCCAAGGATAAGGGGATGTATTTGGAGCGAGGTGCTTGTAGTTTCTAGTGATAGAGTGAAGGATGTGAAAGGGATTGGAGAGACCTATGTTTGTGAAATGTTCATACCACTGAAATTCAGATCCTCTTTCTTTTCTGTGTGTCTCTGTGTTTTGAATAACATAGGTCTTAGTCTCCTAGACCAGTTTTGGAATTCAGAGAAGAAAGAACTCAACAGAGGCAGTAGTAGCCATCTGCATATTAGAATATGTAAATAGTTTATTGCAAGTCTGTCTAATCTTGCACCTATTTTCAGGTACCTAACTTGCAATTGGCAGGTCTTCTCTGCTGTGTTTGTTGCAGCAGTGCCATATAAGCAAGCAGAGCCTGTTGCATGTCCTCCTGACACCCGTGCTCTCTCCTGCAGAAGCTGCGGAGTGGAACGACCGGCGTCTCTGCGCTGATAGTGGGGAGCCAGCTGCACATAGCCTGGCTGGGGGACTCACAGGTAATGCTTGTGCAGCAAGGAAAAGCTGTCACATTGATGGAACCTCACAAGCCAGAAAGAGAAGTAAGTCTGACTTGGTTTTTTTTCTCTCATATGCGTGTTGTCAGAATCTCTCTTGAAACCTTTGGGAAATTATCCTTCTGAAGTGTTCGATGCCTTACATCATAACATGTATTGTATGGTAGGTTTCAGCAAATTGACATTTTTTTTCCATCCATACCCATGTCTTGAAAAAGTGATCCCTACAAATGTGCCACCTTGTAAGTAGTGATGGTACCAATATTCCTGACTTCAGTTCCTGCTCAGACTGTCTCTTCAAAATTTCTCATAAAGACTTTAACAGGATTTTGTGTGTATGTGTGTGTGTATGTGAATTTAAAACCACCTGTTATAAATCGACTTGTTGATTTGAGACTAATAGTTATTTAAAGTGTTAGCATAATGCAAGTCTTGCATAATATGCTCTACCATGATTCAGAAGCTATGATAATCTACAAGCTGAACTGGCTTAAAGTGTATTGTATTTTCTCTATATTTTATATAGGTAGGTATTTCATTACATGAAATTTGATAGGGATCTTGGGAGTTTAGATAGCATTCCATGACCCTTTGCCTTCATAGCATGAATATCTGCATCAACTGAGAGGTTAAAGGAGTATTGACACAAATGCTGTTGTTACTTAGGCTAGTTACTTGAATTTTATTCCAAATATTTGTATATTTGCCTGATTGCTATACGGAGTGGGAATAAGTGGCAGGAAAGGGTAATCATCCATATGTGAAAGAACAGGATGATAAAAAAAACCTGAGAATTTTCTGCTTTTTTTTGTGGACAAGTCATAACAAGGTTGGGAAGTTAATGGGTTGGTTCCAGTGCATGTTTCTGAGCTAGATTCTGTAAGTGTGTTTGCTATATTCAGAGTATAAATACAGAAGCTGAAGCATCTCCTGGTTTGTTTGGGGTTTTTTTTTTGTCCTTTTTCCCCTCTTCATTTGGACAAGGTCAGTAAGCCCTGGGTAGAGCTTTCAGTATCAAAATTGTCTTCTGCTGTTTTTCAGGATGAGAGAGCACGTATTGAGACTCTGGGTGGGTGTGTAACCTACATGGACTGCTGGAGGGTCAACGGTACCTTGGCTGTTTCCAGAGCAATTGGTAAGATAAATTGTCAGAATTATTGTAGTTCAGATTAAATTAGATTGAAACCCACCACCTGACAGTGTGGTTGCTGGGAATGGCAATTTGCTCAGCATTAATCAGATCATAAAGGACTCTGCTGCCTGTGCTGTAAGGGTTGCTTACAGCTACAGAGCTTGGGTAGCTCACAGCTATATCATCTGACTGGTTTTACCATGAGCATAGAATATTGATTTATTTTACATACTAGCCATGACAGTCTTCATTCTTTTATACTTCTAGGTCTTTTGCTTCCTGTGAGTGTCTTTGATACTGCAGTGTTCTCTAGTAGCATAATGTTTAGAGTGTTTAATTTATAAAAGTGGAGGAAGTAACCAGTGTTCTTCTGGCCATTATATGTCTGCTTTGTGGATTTTTTTTGTCCACCTAAATATTAATGTATCACTGCATCCTCCTTCAAATCATTTGTATCCAGCAATTTAGGGACTTTTAGTATTCAAAATTTTACTGAACAAGCTTACTTTGTTACTCATCAACTAGGGCAAAAAGATAAAAGACCCTGGGTTAGTACAGTAGATGACTGTAAAGTATGAAGGGAAACAAAGGAATAGAAATTTGTGTGATACTAATTGGATTAATAGTAACCCATGTTTAATAACTATGTCTATATGAATCTGATGAACTAAACACAATGAGCAGATTCTTAAGATTTTGTGCCAAATACCTGGATAGCTAAGAAAAGTCTTATTTTCATAGCATTCTGAAGACTGTACAAGAGGCATACCTGCAAGGTGAAGGCTTGACTATCTCCTTGCACAAATACATTTCAGAGAGGAAAAAACTTCAAAATAATTTCCTTAGTTTCCCTGCAAAATTAGCAAAGCATGAATTAGAGTAAGTCCTTAGAAACTCACTGGATTTGGGTAGGTTCCAAGCATTCCTAAAGAAACAAAGGCCTTCCATGCTTATTCCATTGCTTTTCACTCCTCTTGACCTGTGTCAGGTACCTCTGGAGTGTGATCTGTCTGACCTTGAGGGCGGTAAAAGCAATTAGTGGGTGACGAGGTAGCTGTTTACCTTTGAAGTAATAAAGCCTTTGTTTTGATTGATTGTCTTAGGTGACATATGTCAGAAACCCTACATCTCTGGAGATGCAGATGGAGATTCATTTGAGCTGACTGGCTCTGAAGATTACCTGCTCCTGGCCTGCGATGGCTTCTTCGACGCTGTCAAGCCACAGGAGGTTGTAGACTTGGTCCTGGATCATTTAATGCAAACCAAAGGAGTGGGTCTCAATGCAGCAGAAAGACTGGTGGCTGCTGCAAAGGAAAATGGATCCAGTGACAACATCACTGTTCTACTGGTGTTCTTGAGGGACCCTCAGGACATCTTGGCAGACTGTCTCAGGGACCCTAAGAGCCTTGAGGCTGGTGATGATGCTCAGAGCTCACCCTTTAATTTCCTCGGCTGCGAGGCAGTGGCCACACAGTGACAAAATTTGCTTAGTCCAGAATGTTAAAGTAAGTTCATGTAAAGAACTGCTTTCAACTGAAGAAGCCCCTAATACTGTAGGCAAAACCTGTTGGGAAAAAGATGACAAATGGACAGCCATTTACCAGAAAGGCAAGACTCCTTTTACTGACTTCCCATTTGTCTTTTCCTTCCTTCGCTCTCCCCAAAACCACTGAGCAGACGTGGAGATTTGTGCAGTTGTTTCCTCTCTGGGAGCAGACTTATAAAGTGTGACCAGGGCTGCTGGTCACATCCCTCTGCCCTGGAAGTGGTAAGAAACCATAGTATATATATAAGCTAATGGGTAAGAATCCCTTTTTGTGAACTCTGAAAAGTTCAATTAGCGCTTAAAAAGAAATGCTGTATGTTGTATTTAATTGTGATGTTACTTTAGAGGCTGGGAGGAGAGCAGCTGTCACCAGCACAGAGAAGCTAGTTGCTGTGTGTGTCTGGAGGAACAGGCTTGGTGTGCAAGTGACTTGGTGACACCATTATGCTCTGGAAGTTGTTTTTATTTTGTACCAAAGATGATATTGAAATAATCCTGCGGCCTTTTTTTTTCAGAGACGTTTAATTGTCTGGGTATGGAGAGGAGAAAAAGAAATGGAATGCTGCAGGAAAAGAGCCAGAAAGCTAATGAGAAATATCTAAATGATACTAAATCAGCTGCTTTCTGGGATGCTCTGGTTTATAAACTGGAATCCAATATTTAACTGCACTGGATTATTTCTCCCTAAAAAACATGTTTTACTGGCTGTTTGGCAACCTGAAAAGAAAGGACCCATACTGTTGTATTTGAGAGAGATCTTTACAGTATGTATGCTCTAGCAGTTCAATATGCTCTGTTTCTGCTATTTTTTTTTTGTTTGTACTGTAACAAATGAGAATTTTATTTTTATTCTAAGTGTTTATTTGGTTTTTTACTGAACTTTACAGCTGGGATTTATTTTTTTTTTTTTTGCAGTGTTACTTTATTTTGTTTTGTTTTTTATTTAAAGTAGGAATTTAAAGTGTCTGTGTCTTCATTATCTGGTCTTAAAACTGACTACCCTCAAGTGCCTTAAATATTTCACCCAAGGATTGCTGGCTTCCTATCACATTCTGGTGAGCCAGTTTATAGTATTTTTAAAATGTGACTTTTAAAATTTCATTAATACGAATGTTTAATGCACTTAAATGTTTCATTTTTGTGAATTACTTCAGTGGGAACTAAGTTTAAAGAAAAATCTCATTGTTGCCAAATCTTGTGGCTTGTAGTAAAAGCTTCACAATATTTACTGTGACTTAACCCCTGCCCCATGCAAAAGCTCTATTTAGTTAATCATTAAGTAACAATCTGAATCCTCACGACTTTCATTTAAAAACAAATAAACTTCTGACCTTAACAAGAAAATTTAACACAAACTAGACATAGTTTAAGAACAGTTTTCTAACTGATTGCTAATTTGACCATACTTCATGAACTTTTAGGGTCTAAACTTTCTAGGGAGTTGTGAAGCTAAGGTGAGGATGGAAGAATACTAATGAATGTGTATGTTGCTGTGTAACTGTTACGTCCATGCAGGCTAGGGACTCTGGTTGTGGTTTGTGACTGGCAGATTCAACAAGATCTGAAGGCTCAATGGTAAATGTGTCAGTAATTTCTGTATCTAAACAAGAAGTGCTTTACATCTGGCAGTGAGATTGTATGCCTAATTTAGAAGCACATGGCATTGCAATATGTCAGTCCTGTTGATTAAAATGTGTGGAACATTAACGCTGCTTAGGGAGGGAATGTGAGTAGAAGAGCTGAGGTGGCTGCAAGGAAGAGCAGAGCAGCACTGTGCCTGTCCATGGTGTCTCTGGATTATCAGCTCGTGAGGAGCACTGCAGTTACCCGAGAGAGCTGAGCTGTTTGCTGAATTACTGTGGACAATCATATGGTTTAGCACAGAAACCCCTCAGTGAGCTATCATCTCATTACATAGCAGCTCAGTGACTGCCTTGTTTAGCTTTGCAACAAGGAGCTTTTCCTCTGAGAAGTCTGAAAGCACTTTTCCATCCTATATTGGTGTCAAATATATTTCTGTGCTGGCAGTCTGGCAGGGTACTTTAGTCTCTGTAATGAACCTACTTCAGCTAAGGAAGCCTTTACATTTGCTTAGCAATCCCTTTAGATTTACCATCTCCTATCACTTTGATTTTGAACCCAGATATTCAGTCATGCTAAATTCTGATGACCACTAGTGCCTCTTGGGGTCTTGGAGGTAGTTCTCATTATTGTTTGATTTCACTGCTCTCTGAGGTTAATCAGGAGAGCGGGAAGCTGTTCTATTCATGAGGGGGTGTATGAAATGTTGGTAAATTCACAGCATGGTATCTGTCCAATCCCTAGAAGTTTGGGGGGAACTGAAGAGGTCAAATTCTTTGTAATGATCCTTTTATTTCAACATTTTTGGGGCAGATTTCCATTGCAGAGTAAACAGAGTCTTAAGACTTTCAATGGATACTTGCAGCTGTTTGTGACTATCCTTTTTTGTTTCAAATAGGGTAGATACTAATGGGCCTTTAGAAAACTGTCTGTCATAACCAAAACATTTAAATTCTCATGCTGTGCTCTAGTGAAGAAATTCTGTGTTCTGAGAATCTGTTCTCATCTAGATGTTTTCAATCTGAATGGCCTAGTTCCTCATTTCTTTGTGATGTAAGTGGATACAAATAGTCTTTGGGAATTCATACAGACTTCAGCAGGGATAAAAAAAAAAATATCTAATTTTCAGAGACTTCTTACTGTCTTTAAAAAGTCAGGTCTATAGGAATTGTAACTGGGTGAAAGATGGCAGTTTGTATCCTGTCGGTGAGAGAAGTCTAAATTCCAAATATTGCTTGGGGGGGAAATTAGTTTTGGAGATGTCTTATCTCTTCCTGCCAGCCTGATCACAACCTATGGAAATGACATCTTAAAAAAGAAAATGAAAACCCAACGTTTCAATTCTCAGTAATGAAAGTTTGACAGGATGCAAGTATGGATTTTGGAAGTGCACTTTAAAAGTCTGTTGAACCATGGTCATTGGGATGGCAAGGCAACCTCCAAGCCTCCAGTTCTTTCACCTGTGACTTCAATACAGCTTTTAGAAGCCACTGGCTATAATGCATACAACTGTTACAACAAGTGTTGCTATTAAGGGTGGTGAGGAGAGGGGAAGGAGCTCTAGCAGAGGGTATAATGTTGAACTAAATAATCAAAAATAGAGTGGTGCTGTGCTTTGAATTTGCAGTGCTCACCTGCCACATCAGCTTTTCTTGTCTTTAGTCTTAAAGCCTCTTGGATTTATGGTGTTGGCCGTTCTCTTTTCCTTCCCTCCTTTGGTTAAAAAGAATATGTCATTTTGGAGACAGAATGCTCTTGCCTCTCTGGGTTTTCCCAGTGTCACCTACAATATACTAACCAGTGTCTTCCAATGACTAATGATAAATTGATTGGCCTGTTGTCTTTCTGCAACAAACCCAATTCTTGTGTCTAGCCAAAATCTTTGAAGCTGTAGAAGTTAGCTGAAGGGTTCAAGACAAATGTTCCATGAAAAAATGAAAGTGTTTTTGTAATTTGCTAGATTCTGGATGAATGTCTGCTGCTGCATTTTAGCACTCAGCATCAGAAAAATTGTCTGCATTTTTAAAACAGCATGCTTAAATTTTGGTCTTGTGCTTGATTGAAAACTAGCTTTAGTCATTCTGCTTAGTGGGTATCCAACATCTCTTTTGCTTAGAGGTAATTCATATTTATACCTTTCTTTCCCTTGCCTTCCCTAGCCCATCCTCTCATACAAAGAAACATGCCTAAGATAGTGAAGTCTTATGGGTCTGACGTAGATAAGGTTATAGTTTTACAGATTACATTTGTTGGGGGGTTGGTTTGGGTTTTTTGTTGTTTGGTTTTTTTTTTGAGAATAGAGAGAATAGAAATGCAGGGGGAAAATTAGAACAAAGGGAGATGTAAAAGTAAAATCCACCTTCTGAGTGATGGAGGAGTGAGAGAGACAGAAATGCATTTAAGTATTATTAATGCCTATTTTAAAAAGGAAGTGGGCTGGAAAATAGAGCTACAAATGTCAGTTCTTTAGAGTGAAATACCAGTGCTTGAACGAATTAGAAACACACCCATTAAAAAGGCAAAACTCAGATGTGGTAACTGTGTCTTCAAACAGCCAAGGAAGGACTCATGGTAAAAGCATCTGAGGTGACTTGCAGTGACCTCTCAACACTGCCTTGGAACCTAATGCTGCTAAATGGATTTTTCTAAACATTCTCATGTGTATGGTTGGGCTAAGAGGGAGCATCCAGTAGATGCAGTTACTGGTCACTGTGCAACTGCTGCCATGAGTAAATGCCATGAAGTGTGTTAATGAATTGATTGGGCTGGTGAGCTCTCAGAAGATGAGTAATTGGGCACAGAGTGGTTACAGCAGAGTTGGCAGTTGAAGAGTGTTAATCACAGTGATGACTTCAATAGCATTTAATAGACACTTACCTGAATTCAAAGTCAGATGACATACTGCTCTTTTTAAAAGCATTTCCAGTGCTATTTGTATTGTGTCATGAAAAAATACTAAAATTTACTTTTCCCAACATACAACAACAACAAAAAAGTGCTTCTCTTGCTTTCTGAAAGCTGGAGATAAGTTGGCTATCTGCACTGGAAAACCCATTTTCAGTTGATAGCTTCAAGCAGCTGTTTGGGGTTGAAATTTACCTCCCAGGCAATCCTTTGCAAACTAACAAAAGGTGCTTCCAAAACAAGTGGTTGAGGAATGTGGGTATTTCTAACTGGTGCTGCACAAAGGGCAACCAGCAAATACCCTCAGTCTGTAAAGGGTATAAGATGTTTTGCTGTTTAAAGACTCCAGCTGCTTAAAGATTCCAGATTAATATTGCAGCTCCACTCTTCCTGTGAGACTCAGGTGGTTCATTTACTCATATTCTTGTGGATGCAGGTACCTAATGCCCAGCACCAGAGATGCTCTATTTCTATTCTTATAGTACAGAAGTATCAAGCAAACACTTTAAGGAGAAAGTGGGGGGATGTTAGCCACAACAGAGCAGATTGCAGATGATTCATAGATGATTTAGCTCTAGTTGAGCCTGAATTACATTTCCCTCCTTAGTTCTTTTACTGTCCCTTTTACAACTGGGCCTCTGCCACCAGGCAAAATCTTCCTATGAAGTAAAGGTCCATCCCATGTTTTGAAGGACAGACAGTTCCTGATGTTCAAACTGTCTTTCAGGAAGGGGCAGGGAGGGGGAAGGAGCTTTCCAGTGAGTGCAAACCTTCCCAATCTACACTAAGTTATGTATTCTCACTGAACATGTTTATAGCAGGTCTGATTGCATTTGAATAGTGGCCACCAGTTTTCTGCCAAGCTAGTCATAACCTTTAAAACAGACAGCAGCAAACCCAAGAGGCCAGCCCTCCCTGCTTTCCTAAGCTGAGCCAATAAAACAGCCAGCCCTGTGATTTGTTTTGCAGTGTTGACAGCTGTAAGAGCTCAGCCAGCCACTTTCTGCCTATATTTTGGTTGGTTTTTTATATATTTATTGGATTTTACTGTAGATAAAATTATTTCTATTGGTATCAGTCATGTCAGCTGAGAAGTAATCAAATGAAGATAGGAGGCAGTGACTGCACCTCAACCACCTGTGTGTGGTGGACACTTAAAATACCACCTTAAAGTGAACTGGTAGCCTCTTGTGATAACCTTATCTCTGAGCAGAACAGGAAACCAAGATCTTAGAGAGCCACTTAAAGCTTTATTTTTGTTACAATCCGTCAGAGCCTGAACACTCAGAAGCCTTCCCTACAAGCTCCTGGTGTTAGTTTGAATGTCTTTTCCAAGCTCTGTGTGCTGCTGGTGCACACACAAATAAACAAAAGGCAGCTGTGTTGGCAGCACAGAAAATTTAGCAAGATGCAGTTTTTGTCAAACAGAAGAGGACAAAATCAATAGGAAGAGAAATGTTTTCAAGCTTCTTGGAATGCAAACAATGGAATAAAAAAAAAAAGCAACCCAGAAGGGTTGGCAGTGCACTGTCAGCTGAAAACCACTGTTTTAAGCAAATGAATTTGGCTGCTTTGTAAAGTCTGCTTTATTTTGTTAGCAAACTCCTCTCAGTCAGGGTTTCATGTCTTGTTGATAAGTGCTTTTAGTCTGAAGACAGAAGATATATTTAACTTTCTAAGGAGCTTAATGTATCTGGACTTTGACTAGTTGGATTATGATTATTGAATTTTCTCTCAACTCTTAAGCCTGATAACTAATTTCCAGGAGATATTATTATAGCAAGCACTGAACTTATTAGTGATTAAAGGGTTTTGGATTTCCATGCACAAGGACTTAATCTTTCCTGATCTGGTGGATCACTTCTTGAAGTTTATTATCATTTGTGTGGCAATCCATTAGGTTTGGTGCTTTGGCAAATGGAGCTGGAAGGTGTCACCATCACTCCCTGCAGGAGGTATTTTCCTTTTATCTAAGTACTGATGGCTCCTTTTGGATGTCTAAGGATAAAAAGATAATATCTAGGAAACTAGAGAGATCTTATGAGGATCTTCTCAGGGCAATTAAATACTATGACTTTTTCATGTCCTTTCTGACTTTGTTAAAAGGCATTCTGCTTAATACTGGATGATTAATGCTGCTTTGTGTGTGTGTGTGAGTGTGTTTAATAATGTTTGTTTTGTTGTGGATTACAACTTTATAATGGAAGAAAAAAAAAAAAAGGCCAGTATATTCACTTTTAAGTACTTTTAACTGACTTTAACTGCTTTTAACTTCCTCTTCTGAAAATCAGTTCTGCTCTGTTTCGCCCTTATTCTCGGCCCAATTTTCTTTTTCTTTTATCTTTATACATTGTCAGCTCCTCTCCCCAAAATGCTGCTGTTTAGACTGTAAATTCCCTTGGCTGTTAAGTCAGTTTAGTTGCTACTTATAATTTTAATTTCATCTGTGTTCCCAGTGAATGTGGTCCAGTCTTTGGAGGCCTGCAACAGCAAGGATATAGAAAGTACCATGTCAGCTAGGAAGATAAGAGACTATAACAACTGTTGTGTCTTTGGCATTGACCAGTATTGGATGTGTAAGAAGAAAAGCCTGCCATTTGCATGTTACTCCATAGGTAACAGTAATCCTCCAGTAATATTCTTGTCTCTGTAGTCCCTTTTTCCTGCAGATTGTTTGTATCTCAAACATTTGCACTGTGTAGAGTGTGAGGGGGAAGCTTTCTAACTTCCTTCACTTCTTCAGTTCTCTCTCTTTCTTGCCCTAGTTGACCAAACAGACAGGTTGGCAGCTGCAGCAAGTACCATGTGGCTAATCCCAGTCAGGGTAATTCTTCAGTGTCTGCTCTGTACCATACCTTCAATCCTGTGCTAATTTAGTGGTAAGTTAGACCTCTGTAACTACTCCTGCTGACTTAAAAAAAATGTGTTCTTATCAGTATTAAAATAGTCCAAGAGCAGAACTGTTGCTACAGGCACATTTCTTGCCACTGTGTTGGCTAATGAACCTTGAATGAAAGTAAGAAGGCCAGTGACTTTGAAACAGGAGCAGTTAGCCAAGTGTTGTAGAATTTAGTCCTTATTTATTTTGTCTGCTAATCTGCACTCGTGACCCTGAGCAGAAAAGCTGCAGTACAGCAGGTTTTATAAGATGTGGCTTAACTAGTTACCTAGTATCTTAAAACTCTTACTTATGCTGACTAGTTTTGTACACAGGTCAGAAACCTGTTGTCATTGATCATTAAATGCTATGCATATTGTACATTCATTTACATGGATTGTTCTAATAGTGCTTGTGTGTATTATGCTACATTACCATATTTTACATATATATCTATATAAATATGTATTGCATGAGGTTTAATTGTTGGGGTTTTTTTGTACTGTCACTTTTGTATTCACACAGTGCCTCACGTATCTATTTGCATATTGCAAGAAGTTGTATAAAGCAGTGATTGGAAACAGTTGGGGGTAAGAACTCTCTACTGCAGGATCTGATGTTTCTGAAGTATTAATAAAATATAGTGATTTGAAGCATTGTTTGTTTCTTTTCTTAAATGCATTTTTCATTCTGATACTTCAAGTAGCTGGATCCACAGTGATCATGATGTGCATCGTTGAGTGGTTGCCCTGTCACCAGATCTTTCCTTCTCCATTGGGTCTTCTGGGAAATAAGACTAGTGGAAGCACGAGTGGAAACAATCCTTGGCATCACAGAGCATGCTTACTTGAAAAGATGACCTTACTAAACTCGGAAATGGATGGTGCACCCCTAATTGATTTGATCTGTTTTCTTGCATTCTTTTGTACAATCTACCAACAGTGATAATGCAGGTTAAGTTTGGTGTATTACCTGTTGTCTTCCAGGAGTGGGATAATGAGCTGAAAGACCCCCTTGCAGCAGAGATTGTGACAATTTGTTGTTTACTTATATACTTGTTAAAGTGGTGGTCTTTAACTGCTGAAGTGGAAGGATGGACAGTGAGTATTCTGGGGTTAATTTACTACAGAACATTGAGGAACTTTTGAGAAGGTTGGTAACTTTCAAAATACAAGTATGGCTTTGAAGCTAAGTGTCATTGTTTCTGAAGTGCTGCTGTTCATGTCATCAAGAAAAGAAGATGTAAGCAGAGTAGGACAGAGATAAGAGAAAAAAATCCAGGATTAAGTCTTGGGGACTGAGAGTTGCAGTCTCCTAGGCAGTTTGTCTAAATGCTGTTGTATTTATCCTAATGAAGAAGAAAACCAAAAATTTAGTATGACCCCAGGATGCTGCATCAGAGGGAAGCAGATAAGATATTTATTGAAATATAAAACTAAGGATAACGATAATCATCAGGTAGATTCTGCATAAAATGCTGTGGGCATTGAACCTGCTTCAGATCAAACCTCAAGATCTTCAAAATATCTTCCATTTCATCCTTCTAAATGTTTTGTTGGTGTGTTTTGTTTTGGTGGGTGGTTTTAACATTAAGAATTCCAGGGGTGAAAATTCACTTGTAATAATCTCTAGAAAAATAGCAAATTCTCAGAAAAGTGTAGGTTGGGGATTTGCTTGACTAGGTTTAGCAGCAGTTTCCTAGCCTGTGATTCATTTAGCTCACCAGGGAGCATAATCAACAGCTATGATGGGAATCCATCATCCAGGTAACTCCACAATCCAAAGGCAACTACAGCCACTCTTTGATAACAGAGCTGAGCAAAATCACTTCAGTGTCTCGTAGGCATTTTTGGTGCTTCCTAACAAAGGGCACTGTCTTCATAATAGATCTGAGCCCATTCCAGCTGCAGTTGAGAGCAGGACTGGACATCACTGTTGTTTCTCCTTGCTGGTGCCTGACATTGGCTTTACTGTCTCCTTGTGATTAGTAGGAGGTGAAATCCAGCTGTTGCTGATTCTTGTTGGCTGTGCTGACTCATGAATGTTTTCTTTTTCATCTAGCAGATCTCCAGTAGACCATGTATTCAACATGGGGCTCATAGCCAACCTTCTGCTCTGTGACACCAGTCATCTGCAGTCTGTGTTGGTTGGTGGGTTTGAGCAAGAAGCAATCAGCATGTCCATGAGATGAATGTAAATCTTTGATATGAAGCTAAACTTAGATGCCATTGGTGGAGTTCGTGACACAGAAGTATTATCCACCTCGATTGTTTGAGCAAGGAAAAACAAATCTTCATGTCCTCTTTAACCATCATCATTTGATATATGTTTCTTTATGGGCAGTGGGCTGTGAAATCTGTAGCCACTTGTTTCCTAGGCTGTAGAAAGTAATGAAATAATACTGATGATGGAGTAGATGTTTTCTGTTTCAACCTGAGTTAGTGACACTTGTAGAGCTGCTTAGTTTGCCTTGACTAGTATTTGCTGGTTTTATCCAGGTTCCCTTGGAAACTTTACTGGGAGTTGCTATGCAGAGATTAAATCTTCAGCTTTACCAGATCAGTCTGGAAATGCCTGTCCTCTACACCTGAGAAATGCAGTGAGCAGAGGTGCTTCTTCAGAGGTTAGGAGAACTTTAAGAAATACAGGCTGTCCTTTAGTGATTCAGACTTTCAGGTGTCTGGCAAGGGCCAGACAAAACATTTTCTACATCTAGATGAAGTTTGCTATTCAAGTAGCACTAATGTAGATTACAGGCTTTCCTGTGACTGTCTCAAATATTTATTTATTTATTAAGAAACCAAGCATAACCTTGAATATGTCACACAGAAAGTTGCTTGTAAATTATGTGTAGAGAATGTAATGAGTATTTACCTGTTTGACCAAGCTGGTAGCCCAGTTTTGTGTAGGTAACTGTGCAGATGTCAACATCCCTTAGGTAAAAAAAACAGCTTGGCTTTTCAAAGTGTTAAGCTGTTCTTAAACTTCTCTGGTTTTGTACGTTTAGAAAAAATATTACCTGTTGCACAACTATTTCTTACTGTCCTGTTGGATGCTTTTTGATAATAGCACATTGTTTGGTTTTTGGTTTTGTGTTTGCTTTTTGATTTTGCTTTTTTGTTGTTTGGGTTTTGTTTGTTGGGGGGGGTGTTTCTGGAGTTAAAATGTTTTTAAGTTTAGTTTTGCCACATTCTCATGTTGTTATATAAAGATGTTTAGAAAGAATCTGAAGTTCTCATTAGAAAGAGAAAATATTTGAATGTTTCAGTGTTGCAGCTGTTATCCAGCCATCAAATAGAAGTAGCTCTTGGAAATAAGTATTTTGAACATGCTGTGACAAACATAAATCTGCTCATTTTAGATAACAGTTCACTGTATGCTTGAGGCATATAGTAAGGTAAAAACAAATCTTTTGCATAGCCTAAAAGAAAAAATTCTAGCTATGTTGTGGTGAGCTAGACTAGCCACAGTGCTTCAGCCTGCAGTTTGCTGATGTTCTGTTTTCCCTGCAAAGACTGCACAAATGGTAGAAAAGAGATTTACCTCCCATATCATATTCTAGGCTGTTGAACAAGCATTTCCAGGAAAGAGCCCATGGCCGCCTCCTACCCAGCCTAATTTTTCTGAGTAGACCTTCAGCTTCTGAGCCCCTGCACAAGGTAAGGCAGGAGGGTGTATGGAAAAGGCAAATTGTTCTGGAGGTGTCCGAATCCTCCTTCAGGGCTTTGTGTTTCTACCCCTAGAGGGCTCCCTCTTGCCTTCGGCCAAGGCAAGACAAAAAGCAGGAGGAAAAGATCCCTGATGTTGCCTGTTGCCACAATTTGTTCAAAAAAGCCTATTGTATGATTCCCATAATATTTTCACCTTGCAGGTGGGCACTGGAAAGCTGTCATTTGGGGAGTGCAAAAAGCCCTTTACATGGGAGGCAGGGAAGAAGTAATTTATGTAGAGTGGGACTGAGCTAGTATAAATTAGGATAATATTCCTCTTTGCATCCCTTTATCAAGATTTAAAAAAAATAAAAATAAAAAATCTTGTTTCTCTTTATCTCTTTATCCAAGACATTAAAGTTATTTCTTTGTGTGTTCATCAGGATATAAGAGATACCTCCTCTCTTTTAGTCTACAGCCCAGTTGCTTTATGAAACCAAGTTCTGGTGCCAGTGCGAGGAAAGCAAAAAAATGTAGCAGTGGACCAGAAGACACTTCAGACTTTCTATATAATTCATTCTAGTTATTTAAAATCTTGTGCAAAGACTATGCTTCAAGAAGTTCTAAGTTGTCATTAAGCCAAACTGCTGACAATGGATCTAATTGTTGGGCACAGGTAATGGGAGTTGGATCTCTGACATCAGATATTTCACCCAATTGCTTTCTGTTGATGCAGCTAATTCCACACAACTGTTCCAGCAGCTGGAATGACTGGCATGGAGTGAAGCATGGACTCAGGTCAAGTTTTCCCTGAGAGACTTAACTGGCCAAATGTCATTGGACTTTAAAGGTACCATGTCCTTAGTGTTGGCTCTCCAAAGAGCTCTGCTCCCTGGAGCAGAGCTGCTTTATCACTGCCCCTGTTGAAGCCCTGCTACCAAGGGACTCGAGATGGGAGAATGAATTAGATGCTGAAATGACTCTGCCAATTCCCTCTCTGTGCTGTCAGTCTCTTGAAGTCTCATACCTCTCTGAAGAAACAAAATGTTGCAGTTGATGCAAAGGACAAATGCAACAGTGTAGGCAGGCTTTGGTGGTGTGGTGAAGAGTGCTTTTAAAAACAAAAAGTAATTGCCTCTCTCTGTCCCACCCTTCAATGGATTTTCATCTCTTCAAGTTGTTAAAAATATGAAATCCTAATTGGACAGACTCTTACTGGAGATCTCTTACTGGAGATCTAAAGCTGATTGCCTGTACTGATGATTGGTGAGGACACTAAAGAATCAAACCCTAGTCATTCAGTATTAAGGTTAAAATTAAGTCTAAATACGATGTGGTTGGAAGTTACCATCTGAACTGTTAAAACAGTGTTGATGCTACACAGAGCTAACAGAAGGGTATGAGGAGAGCATTCCAAGTGCAAGGCTTTGGACTGACTTTAAAATCTTTGAAAAATACCTTAATTCCTCACCCTATGTTTTTCATCCTGAAAATATTTATGAGACTGGTGGGGTGTTTTTTTCCCTTTAATTTTAACATCTCAGTTTGTCTTGGTTTTTTCTGCCTTCTTAGGTAAAGAAATTATGAATCTGTATTCTCAGTCTCAAGCCCTGCTGTAACTGGTGGCCTTTACTTTTTTACTTGGTAATGCCACCAAGAGATTGGGAAGTGGCTGCTTTCTGCAGGGTGAAAGAGACAGGGAGGGGATCCAAGCGATTTGGTATTTCTTACTTTGAAGTAGTTTCAGGAAAGTTTAATGGATAAATACAAATCCTAAGGAAACTGTTAGCTGCTAATAATCACCTTTTGTAATGGGAAGATATGTCACCAAAGCCTGCCCCTACCATTAGAGAATTGTCTTCTAGTATTTTCTGGTTAATGAAATGTGAAGTCACTGAGCAGCACTGGAGGCAGGATGTGCATTAGTGGGCTAATGGCCCCAGCCTGCCTGCTGAAGCCCCGTGTCTCTGGCAGTCCTGGAGGAGCTGGCTGCCTCACTTGGAGCACTTAATAGTGGCTCTGCTAAAGCACTTCTTATGCTCCCATTGCCTCCTTTGGGAGGTTATTCCATTGACTAATAGATCTCTCAGGAAGTCTTTCCTGTTCTCCAGTCTTACTGGTCTCCGGTCCAATATGTCTATAATTGTAACTTCTTTCACTACTGTCTAATGAACAATTAAAAAGGCAAAGAGCTGTCCCTAACAGACTGAAACTAATCTGGTGGTCAGTCTTCCCTGTAAAACTTACAGAAGTGGGGTTTTTTAGGTAGATGTTGCCTGCAGTCATTTTGTGCTGATGGCAGCAGGATCTGGAAGTTGGCTAACAAAAATCCACTCAGAAATAAAACTAGTGTGACTTAGAGCCTGTCAGTGACAGATGTGTGTGCCTGTGACATGTACCAAAGCTGGCAGCTAATGAAAGCTGAGCAGCTCAGGGCTTAAGGGAAGTTTATGAAGTTACACAGTGCACTAGTTGAGATGTCACAGTGAAGCCAAGGGCTGGGGGTCTGGAGGGAAGACCACCAGGGCTGTATTTTGCAAGAAAAAACAGATCAGTACAAGAGCAGCCTGCAAATCTTCCTGGCTTGGGCAGTGGGAGCTGCTTGCAGCCATCGGCAGCCGTGGAGAGAAGCTGGTGTGCAGGAAGTATCTGGGAAGAGGTTTTCACAAGGACCTGTTGTTTGGCTGCTCAGATTATATCAGTGTTCTGGCTATTGAGAGAGATTTGGCCTTTGGGTTTTGCTTTCAGCTTTATTTATTTTTGCCTGTTCTCAATTCTCTTTGTGAATACCAATATTCTGAGTCACCCAGAACGATTTCTGCCTTCATTAAAGATTCCTTCCAGCTCCCCTTCAACTGCCTGTAGGCTGTTGCCTGCCCCTGCCTCCCCCTGTGCACTTTGCTGCACATATTTAGCTCTTAGTATTCCATCACTTGTCAGCTCCTGCAGCTATGGCACTTCAACACCTTCAACCATATTAAACTATATTGTACCTTTGGTTCTTTGCACAACATGTGTTCTTCACCTGACCTGTTCTCTGCTATCCCTGCTACTTCTGAAAAATGTTTTCAAGCACTTGATATATGGTATGAGGCTGTAATTTATCCTTAGTCCTATAGCAGCTCTGGTTAGCTCTGATCAAGTGATATGGTTAAACCAGGAAACAGGACATCTAGACCCTTTATTTCTGTTACACTGCACCCTTCTGTGTCACCCTGATAAATCCATTTACCTATTTGTGTCTTTGTTTCTTTGATATATATTGGTGTTTAGATTGTCTATAGTATCTACACCAAGCAAGCATGACACTATTTCTATAAAACCAAAATTAAAAGATGTGATATAAAAAAGAAGTAATAGTGGAGTTCTTTAATGGCTATTCCTACAGGAATTGCTGAGCTCTGTGGCAATCTAAAGCCAGTGAGTAAGGAATTCTACAAATCAATAAAGAAAACAACCTGGAAAAGAGGATGGGTTTCTTATTACAGCACTAAGTGTCCATACTGTAGATGTCTTAATGCTAGTTAATGACTGTCCCTAATGGCATTCAAACAATGTACATTTGCTTTAGCTTTTTTCAAAGTCCAGATGATCTGCTCAGAACTCTCTTAATGACACGAATTATTTAACACTCATTTGTATGCAGTATGCTCCTGCTTTGAAACTGCTTCACAGAATTCAAGCCAAATTCAGCCTTGCAGATTCAGTGAAGTCCGTGATTGTCTGTGCATCTGTTGGTCACTTTTATTCTTGTTTTTGCTTAAAGAGTTAACTTCTTGATTTGTTGGTTTTATTTTTAAAAAAGTAATGCCTGCAAAGTGTTTTTAGTCACCCTCCTCTCCTCCCCAAAACGTAGCCATAAGTACAAATGCAGTTCTGTTGATTCTCACATCTCCCTCAACTCCTGTGAAAGGAGGACAGCCTAAAAAGAATTTTTTGGGTGTTCTTTACTTTCCTCTACTTTGCACCTCCTAAGCAGTTTCAGTGATATCTGGCACTTCTCCTGAAAATCATCCTGCAAAGAATTTCTGCCATCTGATGTATGCAAGATACTGAGTTCCCCTCTGTGGCCCATTTCTGGTTTAACACAACATGAACTGTTGGATGCCCAAACCACGTACAATCTGCAGGTTCATAATGCTCAGTATAACAATGTCAGGATGCACATACCCAGGGCTGAGAGCAATATGGCATGGGAGTCTGACCTGATATTTGGAATTCAAGTAGCTGCTGAAAGGTGTAACAGACATTCTTAGTTCAGGCTGTAGTGTTGGACTTCATAACTGCAAGATTCTTGCAATGTAATTTTTAACTGATCCCATCTATATTTTTAAAACACACATCGAAAGAAAAGAAAAATATCATCTGCAATCATATCATTCACTCCCCCTGAGCAATGGATAGAGATGTGATTTTCAGCTTATAGCACAGACCCACAACCATCTACTGCCTGCATGGAGTAAGTGGGAGTACTGGAAAAGCATCCTTTCTAGATGTGCATGTCACTAGAATGGGCAGAGAATGCTCTTGTCAGCTGTTAGATGTTTGCTGGCAGCACAGGGCTGAGTGCTGAGACGTGGGAATAATGGGTTTGTTTCCAAGCTCTTCAGCAGATGATGGCAGATGCCCTGTTGCCCTGTTTTATATAATATTGTACAGTTTCTGACTGCTTCCCCTCTCCCTTTCCTGCAGTACCATCCTCCAGCTCCTGTGTTCACCTTGATGTGCTCTACAGGGAGCTCCTTCCTCCCCCCAGCTCTTCCCTCCCCACTGCTTGCCCCATCCCTTTCAGCCTGCATCTCTCTTCCCTCTCTCCCGCTGGGGATGGAGATAATCCCTGGAGGAATGTGGCCCACAGGCCTCTGCAGGAGTTGGGTGTGTGACTCTGGAGAGCCTCTGAGGGTGAATGCAAAGCAGGAAAAAGCAATCTCAGGTCACCTGGCAGCACAGGGTGGGAAGAGCTGTGTGTTTGTGGGCTGCCCAGTGTGCCTGGCTGTTCAGCCAGCTTATCAGACTGAAAAATAGAGGCTAGACTTCTCGGCTGCATGTCCTATTTCCCTATTCATTGTGTCTGGGTGATGTATTCTCTGCCTGTGGTTTTATTAAATATCTTTCATAGCTACTTTCTGCTTCAGTCTCCTTGGAATAACTCTTTCCAACTCAGCTGCGTCAGTGTGCTGAAGATGTTAGGTCCAAGTGTGTGGAACAGAGGAAAGAGGAGAGGGAACTTCATGTAATCTCACACTGCAGCTGAAGTTACACGTAGCTCTCTGACTTAGCATGTTAACTCTTATTACCTTTTCTTTTTGTATTTATGTGTTCATAGAGCATTTAGAAGTGTTTGCAAGAAGAATCCCAAGCTACTGCTAGCACCTGAAATTATGTTGGTTTTAAATAAGGCATTGCATGTGGGATGTTGCTGAGGTTTTTGAGTGTCCTGGAAATTTCAACAAGGATATAAGGAAAAAAAAACCCAAAGAGACAAACCAAAATCTGAAGATTACAATTCTGTGTTTGGAAATTGAGTTTTGTCCCATGTAGTAAGCACGTGTCAACCCTGCTAGAGCAGAACAAACCCCCTTTTCTAGCAGAAACCAGAGTTGTTAATTAACGTCTTGCTGAAAACCGAGTCCTTGCCATCTGTTCCGCCACCTCACTATGAATGCCACTCTCATTATGGTGATTATGTAATTAAAAATGAAAATATATTTTGGTAGAGTGCTGCATAGGCATCTGTGCTGATTCTTCTCCTGTTCCTGTTTACTGTCCCCTGCCCCCATCCCATCAGAGAACAAGAAGGCGGCAGTTGTTTGACTCCTGGGTGGCTTTGTGCCGGAGCTGTGGTGCTGGCTGCCAAGCTGCTGCCTGGTGTGTCATGGGAGCAGCCACTTCAACCCTTCTGTGGCTCAGCTGCGAGTCCTTTGGAAACCCTGGTTCTTAGGTTCATGAGAAATCTGTGACAGGAGGCTGCTCCTTACACTGCAGCTGCTTTAAGTTCTTGTGAGGGGTTAACTTGAATCCAGAAGAAGAAAAGTGAAAAGAAAGAGGCCTGGTTACTTCACAGAGATAGCATGACCTCTGGGATCAGCCAGGCTGCTCCTGTTACAAATATGGCCTCTGTCTATCTAAGGGTGGAGGAAGAGAGAAAGAGGAGGGGTAGCTTTCCTGTTAGTGGGTTAGAGCAATTACTGAGGTCTCTTACAGCAAATGAAGTTGTCAGTGTGAGTCACATTCCCTTTTTCCTCTCACTGCCAAGTTTTAGGCAGTAACCAGACAGAGGGAGAAAAAAAAAAAAAGGGAAAAGCAACAATGGAGAAAAGTTGAACTGAAACAACCCTTTATTCAGGGTATTGTTTGACATTTTAGTTCTGATTGTACGTAGAGATAAAGGGTCTATAAATATCCTGTCTGCTGAAATTCCTTATCGCAACATCGCCCGTCAGATGAACAAATGGGTTAGGTTCTCCAAATTTTGTATTTACATATGTAATTATGTATTGCTGATTATATCACTGTGCCCCATGGAAAGAAGGTCTGATCATGGAAAGGACATGAACCTTTTCTGTTTTACTGAGAGATACCCCAGTCTTGGGAAAGCAAATGGCACATCCAGCTGTTAGTGTTGAATCTGTGTGAGCTCCAGGCTGGGCTGAAATAAGCAGAGCTATCTCTGGCTAGACCAGCTGAAAGCATTTTCTGCCACTTTTTGAAAGCAGCTCACCATTTAGTTCTGTTTAACAAATGGCTGGAAGCTTTTCTAGTCTGCTGTGGAGCTTTTAATGAAGCATTGTGATTCCCATTGTGGTCAATTGTTTGACACTTTTATTATTACTGGTATGCAGAGCGTTTTTTAATGTTTGACAGCTGGAGAAAGAAGAATTTTGTGCATTCAAACTTTTAGCACAAAAGCTGCTGTTTTTCATTCTGCCTTTGTCTTTTATTCTTGCTGGTGCAAATCAACGAAAGACAGAACTGATTAAATTACGTTTGTTTACTTTTTGCTTGATGATAATAAGACACAGCCTGCCTTTTATAAAAACAACTAGGGGATGTGAATGTTTCTACAGTATTTCTAGAAGGATTTTTTTTTTTTCTTATAATATAAAGGCACTTATTTGTTTCTTATGTCTTGATTTATCAGATAATGTGCACTTCCTAATATATGTGGAATAAGAATAGAGCGATGAAAGGCAGTTAGCAATGGATTCTGTTTGGAAAGCTTCTGTCTTGTTATTTTTATTAATTGAACAGTATAAATGATCAGACCACATCAGCAAGATACTTCTGTCCTTCACAGTAGGGCTGCTCCTGATCCTTACTACAGCTGTACCAAAAAGTCCCCTCCATTGCAGGCTGTAGGTTTCTATGTACACAGTTGTCACTGGGTCCTGGCTTCAGTACCTTGGTGTGGTACTGGGGAGAGGCAGGGCTGCAGAAACAGGATACCCACGATTGTTTGGTTGGGAAATGTGCATGTCTTGGGGATTGTGTAATACTTGTCTTCTTCTTTTTTTTTTTTTTTTCCTTCTTAATACTTGTCCTGAGGAAGAAGGCCTGTATTTGTGTCTTGCTTGTGCAGTGTGTTTGCAAGGAAAAATATCCTGGATCAGGAGTGTGTTTCTAGATGCTAGCAGCTTGTGGGTTGACAGGACAAGGTCACCAGGAGCACAGAGAATTACAACAGAAAGATTTTTGGAAGTGTAAATGGCAGAAACAGGAGAGGAAGAGAACAAGCAGAAAGGAGGTGGTAAGGAAGTCACTATAAACCTGCCTTCATGATTATTTTTTCCTGCATTTGAATGGAGAAAATAGCAGCAAAGCATGGCAAAGGCAAAAGAAATATCTGAAGGCTTCTCAGTATAGTCAAACCTCCCAATTTCACAGATGAAAACCAGTCTTAGGGAGTGATATCACATGGCAGGTGAGCTAAATCTAATGAATTGCTGGTATCAAAAAGGACACTTCTGCTTCCAGCCTTGGTGCTTTCTTTGTACAGGTCTGGTGCTTGTCTGGCCCTTTGATGAGATCAAACAGCTCAATAAACTAGAAAAATATGAATTCAGTAAAAAAATATACTAGCCTGTGAGGGGATGAGAGTTGGACACTAGAATGGAGACTACAGTTCCAATTGCAATTAGTGGGAGAAGTATGGATGTCAGACTTGTGCTGCAGATTTTAGGGGTGCTTGGTGCTATTCTGTGCCCAACCTCCCACTTCACCTCCTAGAGGTGGAGCTTCCCTCAAAGGGGCATGAGATGGACACAGCCTGATCGGGGAGGCTGAAGGATTGGTGAAGGGAGGTCACCCAGCAGTGCCAGCCCACATGGCAGAGAAAGGGATGAACAGGATTGCAGGAGCTCAGGAGGATGTTGTCATGGGTAGAAGTAATGGAAGAGGAACCGAGGAGGAAAGGGGATGTGTTCAGACCAGTCACGGAAGGTTGCTGCAACAAGCACCAGAAAAATGGTGGAAGACAGGGCAATGGTCCTATCTTCCAAACCTGGCTCATAAAGGGTTTAGTCTTGCATATCTGTGCAGCTGTCCCTGCAGGAGTCATCTTGTTTCTGTCCCTTATTGAGGTATACTTTTCTCCAAATTGGGATTTGATAAAAGGATAGCTGCTGCATTTTTATTATCTGTGACAAGCAGCAGTAAAAGCTGTTCAGAGTTCATGATGGAAATGTATCTGTATATTGGCATTTCTCCAGCTGCACTTCACAAAGGTAAATGGCACATGAGTGGTTCACTGCCCCCTTTTAATCCATTTACTATAGATGGGGGTACTTTGCCTCTCTGCAGGAAAGGCCAGCACAGCTACTGTGCTAATAAACACTCATTTCTCACTGCAGCATATGTGCTTCCTAGACTCATAAATCCAGGCAACCTGTAGTTGAATAGCAATTAAATATCCCCATGCATTTCCATACCACGGTCTGGTGCACAAAGCACAGGCCTAACTGCCTGGACATCTGCTGGCTGCTCTCCCACATGTACTGTTTGGTAGAGCAGCATCACTTAACCTCACCCTACCATCATTAATGGCACCTGTACAATTGGATGCAGAGCATCATCCTACTGATATTTTGATATGTCCTTCAAAAGGAGCAGTGTTCTCGCAGCACTTTTTTGGGGTTGTTTTGTAGTTTTTGGTTTTGTGCCTTTTTTCTTTAAAGCAGGCTTTATTGTAATAGTAAAAAATCCTTTTCATTGGTGTTGGTCATTCTCTCAGGATTTCCAGGCCAAGGGACTCAGTTTGCCTCTTTTAACATCAGTGGGAAATGAGACATCATATGAAAAAGTTAGTTGAGATGCAGGACGCTGATAGATCCTCACAACACTTCTGTGTCACTTGTACAAAATCCAGAGACTCAGTAATTCAGTGAGATAAATGCAGCACTTGATCAAAATGGATGTATTGCACTTATAAAAGGCATCTCTTATCATTAGGCTCTGCATATCTGGAGTAATAACCACCATATGTCAGGTAAGACAATGGTAATATCAGCCAGATAATTTCCCCGCTGTTAAAACTTTCAAAATCCTAAAAGCCACAAATGTCTTAATTATGAATTCAATTTAACTAGATCTAGTGCTGGTGGCTGGAGAGAACATCTTTCTGAGTTCTAATCTTTCTCCTAGTCGAGCTGCTAAGGGCCTGTGTTGCAGAGTTTAAAATGTTACAGCCATTTAAAGAAATAGGAATTGTATACAGTCTCTACCCATCTTGAATTGCCATGCAGCAGGATTACCTGAAACTGCAGTTCAGATGCTCCCATGTCACAGAAATCTTGAACAGATAAGCTTCATAGTTTTCCCTGGATTTAACAAGCCTTCTTCAGCATTGCATGAGACCTGTATTTGCATTGGTGATGTATAGTTAACCTATCGAAATGCCTGTTCCTCATAGAATTGGCAGAAACTTTGCATTCCTCTCTGACCCGAACCCCTGAGCCTGTCAGCTGCAGATCAAGTCCTAGCCATGATCACAAGAACACCCTGAATCACTCTCAATTTGCATTTCCTTGCCAGAGATTTTATCTGCTGGGAGTGCAAATTGCACCAGCTAGGTTGCTGGTGTTGAAAAATCTGCACCCTTCTGCTGCCCAGCAATACCTTCTGGGTTCATTTATCCAGGAGAATTAATTGAGACAACAAAGCTGTCAAGTGAGAAAGGCCACAGAGTGGGAGAGCACTGAACATCTGCACACTTTGTATATTTGATTAGGTACCTCAGCCCTTGCAGATTATTGTTGTTAGAAGCAAATCTTACTTTTTCCTCTTTCTCAGGAGGCTCTGTGCTGTAATTCTGCAGATGTTCATTCTCTGTATACCCACATTGTTTAAAAAAAAAAAGACAAATGCTGATAGGAAGAATTACTTTGGCTCATTCAAACCCCTTGCTGTTTATGTTTACGAAAAATCATATCCCAGGGTCCAATGGCCTATTGAGAGATGCAACATGGGCTTCAGTGGGAGGACAGGGAGGATGGGACCCTCAAAATCAGCTCACAATTTTCACACAAATACTCCCCTGATCAATCTAATGAAAGCCTTCTTTTGTTTATAAGGACATATGCCACAGGGGGTTGTATATTTGGATATTAACTTTTCTCTAGGAAGGTTTGTTCACAGATACTTGAAAGTTTGGTGATGTTGAAGCCGCGTCTCCCGTGGTAAACAGGAAGTGCTCGGAGGTGTCACACTGCCCCATAAGGCAGCAGATTCCAACAGCTCCCCTCTTCCTCCAGATACTGACACCACTTCCTTCAGGAAACCTCTCACTGCACCACTCTCACCTGCTACAGAGAAGCAGCACTGTTTAAGAAATAGTTGTTTTAAAAATTAGTAACAATTCATGAGCTTTGGAATGCAGAAGTGCCTGTAATATACAAAATATCTATATTATATATATGATGTAATATATTTTATCTATGAAAATTATGCAATACAGACACTTGGGGCTCTTGAGCCAGTGGCTTGAACAAAGTTCAAGGAGAAGAGCCCACTGCCTTCCCTCTCTCCTGCTGCCTTCCCTCCCTCCCACTGCCTTCCTCTCCCTTTCAGGACAAAGTTGTCCTTCTTACCTGCCAAAAGTATCAACAGGAGAGCCAAGTATATGACAATTCAGGTGTGGAACCTGATATTCAGAATAACTGTTATGTTGAATTTTGAACCCTGGTGAAGGGCCTTTCATACCTGCCACCTGCCCGACTTGTACAAAGCCAGATGCAGTGGGGTCTGGGTATCACCCCTCCAACTACAGCCCTTCTATCCCCTTGCTCATGCTCACTACCTGTTAATTTTATTTTTATTTTACATTCTTCCCTCTCCCCTATTCTCATTTATTATTCATCCTCCTTTCTCCTCTGCCCTCACCTCAGCCAACATCTTCATCACAAATGCTCCCTGAATTCTTACCCAGGAGCAAGAAGTATTGAAAACAGAGTTACCACAATATCTGGACAACACAACCCTCTAATAATCCTGTTTCCACATCATTTGACTTCTGTCTCTGTTGGAGACATCCCTTGTCCTGTCTAGAGCTGAACTGAGAGCAAGCTGGGGAAACAGGCAATGAATTTTAGTATTTGTAAAGTGTTAGACTCCTAAGGTTTTGTAAGTATCTCCTTTTTTGTATTTTCTTGTATTTTCCGAGTAATCAATGGCATCAAAAATAGAGAGACCAAGAGACTGATAATTGTGCACTAGCAGTATCTTTCTGTAACCATAGCCTTCCAGTGCATAAAGCTTCAGCACAGGAAAACCACGGTCACATACTGGGAGTTCAGTGGCATTCTCACAAGTCACTGCAGCATTCTGTGTAAGTATTGACTGTATCTGGGTGCTTTGTTTTGTCTGTCCTGTAAAATAACTTTTTATATGGTGTTCAGTTCTCTTACCATCCACAGCTTGTTTACTGAATTTTACATCTTGGGCAAGATGAAGCAAGCTCATGAGGAGTAGTTGGTTTTCAAAAGATGCAAGCTTCAGATAACTGAGGGCAAGTAAAGCACACAACAATATTGAAACCACTCAGAGTTTTATTACAGCTGACTGAGACAGAGTGTGCTTTGAGGCTGGGAAATTTCCATTACTGAAGTGCAGGACAGTGCCTGGATACTGCTGCTGCTGCAGTTGAAAAATAAAAGCGACTTAATTTTATATAGGCAGCAACAAAATGTCAGTATATTAATTTAAATTGTTAGAATTATATAATAAGCTTTTAAGGTTGCTGTAAAATGGATCCCTTTAAAAATATTTAGAGTATAATTGTAAACTACTTGTACAAAACTAAGCATGATAATATTGGGTAGATGGTTGGACTTGGTGATCTTAGAAATCTTGTTCAACCTTAGTGATTCTGAGAAGATAAAAATGACTTAAAATTGCAACTGTGTTTTCCAACTGTATTTGTGAGCAGCAAATCTAACAAGAACATGACAGATAATACAAGACATCTCCTACAACGATGACAGATTCTGACAGTGACAGAATGATACCCAGTGCAAGATCAAGGCTGTTACTGACAGTATACTTCTGCAATTAATAATCCTTTGTGCTCCCCTTGGCATGCACTAAACAAACATAACAATCTGTTTACTGGGTTTAACTCCATGGCGTATAAGCCACCATAATCTTCCTGCAAAGTCAGAATTCTGAATGGGGAAAAAGGAAATATTGGGTGGGGGAAAGTAAATTTGTTTGGGTATCAACTGCCCAGCAATCTGGGTGAGAGACTGTTCTCAACTTCCCAACAGCTAAGATGACAGCAAGATCCTCCTCTCCGTTGAGGCTTCGCACAGTGGTCGACATTTAAATGAAAATCACTCTCAAGAGATTAGAGCTCTAAGTCACCAGCTAAATGAAGCCCAGGTAGGTACTGACTAGAAGTTATTAGCATCTGATGATCTTTATGAATCTTAGGATAGTTCCCTGTGGATCAGAGCTCATATCTAAGCCACATTCATCACCATGGTTCCTGAGTGCTTTAGAAGTTAAAATATATCTTTATAAAACACCTTACATATCTTCTTTCTGTCGTCACCCCCGCACAAAGGCTTGAGATCTTTTTAAATAATGCTGGGAAAACTATTTTATGTGCTTAATGCTTGCATTTTAGTGGGATGATGGGGAGGTGCAGGGTCTTGCTGAGGTGCTCTGAATGCAAATGTCCTACTCCTCCAGCAGCTCCTAAGAAAGGCATGCCTTCCATGGCCCCACTCAAGTAGTACAACTAATACAATGATGAGGACTTGGGGAGATGCAGCTGTAGTTTTAAATCAGCACAAAAATTTGAAATCACACCCAGCCCAGATAGAGAGGGGCACTGTAGGGCAGCTATATAGTGTTTGTCTTTTGCCCAAACCTGATACTGCTGCTTCCAGGACTTGCAGGGCCTTTCATAGTGATGTTTACTTTTCAAGAGGCCTATTTACAGAAGGTGAAATTAACAGTTAAAGCAGATACATGCAATAGTATAGAAAATTTCTAGACCCTGGTTGCAGGATGAACTCATCCATGTGACTCCTGAACTTGATACAAAGATGGAGATAGTCCAAACCATGGCATATTTAAACTGGCTGATTTTATGGCTTAGCTGTTTCCTAATATAGCTTCTGATCTGAAGATACTGTGTTGGTAGGACAAACTCTCCTGAGCAAAGCTTTTATTTCTGTTTGAATTAAAAGTAGGTTTTTCTTTTCCTCCTGCTTTTCGTTATCTGCTATCTTTTTTTTAGTAAGTATCACCTCTTCTCCCCCACAACCCTTCATTTTGATCACAGAACATTTTCTTAAAACACATTTCCATTCTTTCCAGAATTGAGGCGTTAAGGTCACCTTGTTAAGGCCAAAGACCCAACATTAAGTGCAGGTAATGGCAGTGTATTTAAACAGGTTGAAAAGCAGCTGATAACCTCTCTGTCTGGTCTGCCCAGCTCAGTAACTGGAGAGCTTCCTTGTAAAAGCCCTATCGAAGGAGAATTGCCCGGGAAGCTGCCATAGCCTTCTGACCACTCGTTTGGGTTTAATTGGATTAGATGTATATTTGAACACAGCCCTCAAAGGAGCTGACAGTCCTTCCACAATTTGCTGGTCTGCCTGCTTGATTTCCATTTTGATCAGACACATCCCGGTGAAGGTAGAAAATAATCTAGATACACGCCAGTTTTTAATTAGATGTGCTATGACAGTTTGTTTTGGAGCTAGATTCTTTATAATAATTTGTTTTACATTTGCTGATGACAGATTTATTTATGTTTGTAATCAGAATGTCATTTTTAGAGTTAAGAGAACATTTGAAATAATATTTTACTTGGTCTCAGAAAATTTAAACATTCATGCTTACTGCTCTCTAAAGTACAGAAGAACATCTTGTGGAAAGCATTATCTACAAGGAAAAATAAGTACATTTTCCCCCTCAAATGCAAAAACCCCTAAGATATATAGCTGAATGTCTGTTGAGTATGGAGAGGAGTTTATTAGACTACACTGGTCATCCTGGACACCTTTCACTCCACCAAACCAGGCAGGGGCTGCCTCGGAGGCCTCAGAGGAGAGTCCTGGGGCTGTGCTTTGGTTAACCGGCTGCACAACTGAAACCAGTAACTCTTCCCTCTTGGCTTCTTGTCACACAGCCAGCCCCACGCTTTGAGCTTGGTAGTTAAGTTGTAATCTGGGGACGTTTCAGCGTTTTGAAGTGTCTATGGAAAACTGTGATTGTTGGGTCAGTGGCAAAGCTGGGAGAAGGTGGGACTGCAGAAAGGACCCTCTGGCACTTGGGACGAGGAAGCCAGAGAGCACCCTGGCAGGGACACCTTCAAAGCAAACACAAAGCAGCAGGACTGTACTATTGGCATCTCTGCAGGCCAATGTCAATAGAGAGCAAAGCTGGAACACTGAAAGAAAGGAGAGGGCAAAGTACAACCAGTGAGAACTCGAGAGCAGCTGGATCATCATCTAACACCTTCTGGCTGAGCACTGCTCTGCAGGAATGTAAAATCATAACTACTCACATGAAAAAACTTGATAGTCAAGGGGTTAATTGGATGACTGTACACTGGGGTCTGCTGAGAGACTGGGATGGTGTAAAGATGGAGACACAGGCATGCAGAGGTGTATGAAGATACATGTTTGAATGAACAGTCACGGGAACAGAAGATGCAGCACAGCTCAAGCAGCTGTGGCAAGAGCAGCTACAGCAAATAGCAGTAGCATTTCAAATCAGGGATTACTTGTAAAAGATCATTAGGAAAAAAAAATCCTAAGTGGAGTTAAATAGCTTGGGCACAAATTTTGCAAAGTTCCATGTCACGCCAAATCTATTTTAGGAAACCAGGGGAGCCAACACTCTGTGGCAAGCAGCGTCCCTGGCACGGGACAAGCCACCACCATCTGCAATTTCACCTTCCATGCAAAGCTTTGAGTTTATTTTTATTTATAGGGAAAAAAAAACAACAAACAGGAAAACGTAATTCCATATAAAAACAATTTGCTCAAGAGAGGTTTCAAAACTATGTAGTGAAGTTGGGAGATGTCAGTAATGAACTTGCCCTCATCACAGTAATTCAGCTTTTGCGCAGAACAAGCTCGTGCTGCGGGACCTCGGCTTGTGACGAGGCCAAGAAGAGCGCGCGGCCCTTCTGGGTCCCAGGCCAGGGACGCCCCGCGCCCGCCCCACCGCACCCTGCGCTCCCGCAGGCCCCGGCGGAGAGAAAAGCGGCACCGGGCTGCGGGGCATCCTCCGCCCGGCGGCCAGGAGCTCGGGCTTGGCTCGGCACCGCGCAGCCGCCCCGCTCCGCCCGGTGCCGGCAGGGCCCGGCCCGCGGCTTTCCAGCTGCAGCGGGCGGGAGGCGGAGGCCTGGACCCGGACGCGGACACCCCATCCCGCCCGGCCCGGCCCCGCTGCCGCCGCCCAGGCTCCATTTCCTGCCCCCGGCCCCGCCGTCACCTGACGCCTCTAATGGCGCCGGGCGGCCGCGCGCGCCCGCAGAGCCGCCACGCCCACCACGTGACCCGCCCGCCGCGCCCCCTCCCCAGCGGCTGCGGTTACCGCAGTCCCCGGGCCCGCCCCCGGC
>JAOEGS010008366.1:0-12543 GCA_025447755.1 Corythornis vintsioides
GCAAACCCCAGAGCAGAAGTTTTTTTTCTTTAGACATAACTGGGTTAATGGGAAGTGAGTCCTTTCTTTTTTTTTTTTTTTTTTTTTTTTTTTCCCCAAGGCTACAGATTTACACTTCAAACTGTAAAGCTGAGCTGTAAATTTGTACAGAGTTTGACTCCATACACAGCTTCCCTTGTTTTAAACACACACTAGAACTGGCTCCTCCAATTCTAAACATGGAGCATCATCACTGCTAGAAGCAGACACTGTCTGGAAACACATGCTGCTAACTTCAGCAAGTGCAGTTAGTTAGAAGAGACTGAGCTGAAAAGTAAAATGAATTAGTTCTGTTCTCACTCAAACCAGGACCCACGTGGCATGCACACACCACTGCAGCATGAAAACAACGTGTGGAGCTTACCATTTGCCTTCTGTTTAGCAGTGGCACAGCAACATCTCAATCCAGCCTGCAAAGAGACACCAGCCAGAGTCTGCAGAAGGCAACTAGCTTACCTGAGCTGCAGCATCCACACCTTCACGTGGGCAGAAGTGGGGTGCTGCAGATGCTTCTAGGTGGGCAGCTTCCCTTCTGTGTGTCACAGGGGTGCAAGGACTGTACTTCTAGAGCAGGAGGGTGTTAGATTCAAGACAAGAGAAGGTTCAGAGTCTGAGATTGCTGCCATTTATCATTGTGCAGGAGGAGGCTTAGGAAGCATGAGGCCTGTGTCAGGGGACCTGGAAGGTGAGTGAAAATGGGAGTGGACTTGCACCCAGCTGGGGAGAGAGGTGCTGCTTCAGCTTGTGCATTGGTGACAGGTACCTGCTGCACTGGTGAGATTTGGGAGCTCTGAATCAGGACTTTCAATCAGCCTCATTGCCTTTATCTCAAGTAGTCCAAGTCCGATATAGAAGCTCATCACCATTGCAGTAACACAGCACATTTCTTACGTTAGTGCTCCCCAAACACAGGTTACTGAGTTGTGTTTCTCAGGTGAACAGGTGCATTAGGTCAGAACATCAGAAATTTTCCATTCCCCTGACATCAGTGACACACACCAGGCACAACTGCACAATCACAGTACAAACAACCTGAATGTTCTCTGAGAGACTTGCTGTCCATTAATGAACTAGCTTTCTCCAGCCAACACTGCTTTTATTAGGATCTCAAGACTTATGTTAGTTTTCCTCTGCTTTGTGCTTTTATTTACTAAATGGCTGTATTGGGGTTCCCTGTGGGGCTCAGTAAATTTGGCTTTTTGAATCCAGAGTAGCCAAATTATCTAGCAGCAGCAATTTCCATGCAGGTGTATCTACTTTTCTACTTATCCTTCGTTAGATGTTGGTGCTCTTTGGTGCTTTGTGAACTGTGCTATCTTCTGCACTTATGCCCTTCATCCCTAGAAGGGGGCAAACCCAAGTGATGGGCCATCCTGTAGCAGAGGAAGTCCTACAGCTTAATTGTCACTACCTCTAAACAGAGCACAAAAAAATTCTCCTGCAAAATCCTAGACTCTTTATTGTTCTTATCCAAGGAGGTCAAGAGTAGCCTGGTGGGTCCCTTTGTGGAAGCACATTTGCCATTCACAGCTGGGATGAAGCACATAGGCAAGAGCTTGTCAAACCAAGTAAAATGGCCTCCCACAGCAAATGAAGATGCACAGTGAAGGGGTTTTACCAGCAGAAGCTTTGAAAACAGATATTTAATGTTCTGACAACTAAAAGTGCTTTTGAAGCCTGGTCATTTTTATCTCATTTGCTTTGTTCTAATCTTCAGCTTTTCTTCTCCAACAGAAACAGCCTATTAGAACTTTTAAGTTCATAATGAAAAAACCTAATAATGTTTTCCTTTGAATATCATCAACATTCTCCATTTGGTTTTCTTAAAAAAAAAAAAAAAAAAAAAAAAAAAAAAGGAGGATAGAAGAGTTTGAAGGGGAAGCCAAGAGAGACTGGTAGGACTTGCTTCCCTATTGTAACCTTTACAAAGTAGCAGAGTAATTATTCTCATGGTTCTGGAGATTTGTGTAGAATTATAGTTAACTAACTTGATAAGATACATTAAGACAGCACTCCAGTTTCTAGGGTAAAAACTTAAAATTAATCTCAATCTTTTTAATCTAAGGATTGCCCTGAACAGTCAGTGTTTGGAGGACCCTGTCCTGGCCAAAGCCTATGGGAACCCCAGTTGCCCATCAGTACTGCCACCCCATGTGATCAAAAAGCCTCCTCAATGTTTAAGTTGCATTGCTAAAACAACTTGCAGTTGTTTCTACTTTTAAGCAGTATCCCTGCCAGCCTTTTGAACCACAGCATGCCTGTGTGAAAGGTTGTCTTCTCTAACCAGCCTTCATGCTTTTCTCATCAATGTGCCTCTGTTCTGTTTCCAGCCCCAGAGTCCTTTCTTCAGAGGAGTAGCAGACACTGGAGACCTCAAACCTCTTCCCAGCCTTGCACTGCAGCAGAGACTGCTGACTGCCTGATCCCACAGATGGGAGCACTGCCCATCACCACCATCCCAGCTGCACTCTCTCTTTGGCTTCTGGCACAAGGATATTTGTGGGACACATAAACTGCAGCACCTCTACCCACAGCCTCCCCTCACTTCCAAGGCAGGCCCACCAGAACAAAAACAAAACCAAAACAAGGATAAAAGTGTGAGCTGTCAGCTTTTATGATTGCAGGAAGGCATGGCCAAGGAATTTCAGCAACACAGAATGCCTTGGATTGGAAGGGACCTCTTGGAACACCAGACAACATCACACCACACAAGGCCTGCAGCAATAAACACATTTTTTTTGCCAGCTTGGACTCCACACCCAGAGTGCACAGAGGAGCTGGTACCACTGTGGCCACCACGCAGCCACCTCTGCAGCAGGCAGCCTGGTGTGGAGGGCAGCAGGGGAGGAGAGCAAGGCCTGCTCACATGTGAATCAGCTCTGCAAGGAATAAATGAAAAGATTCTGTAACTTCAGATATTCTGAGGGCGTTTCATGGTGTTTCCTCACCTTGCTTGCACAGGTGCAAATTTCAGCCCTGGCTGTCAGAGAGCACAGCACAGCTATGGACATTTCCTACACAAAAGCAGCCACAAAATGTACTGGACAGCTACCTGGCATATGAAAATGAAATGAAATGAAAATTTACTGCATGTAATTGTGTTCAATCCTTTTACCTCTTAGCGTATCAACAGATTCATCTAACCCTTTTGTATGGATCACTAGTAAGAAAAACACAGAAGATTAAGTTACAGAATTTTATAAACACTTGGAATATTTACCATCTTCTTGCCATGGAGAACTTTTTAAAGTGCTAAGTGCTATATCACTTTAAGAAATATTTGCTCCTTTTAGATTTGAAAAAAAAAAAAATCAAACATAAAGAGAATATAAAACTGTTTTCTTAATAACCTATTTTTTTTCCTAATCAGGAATTTGAATATTATTAATGAAAGGCATGAGCCCAATGTTTCACAACTGTCTTCTACATATAAACATGTCTGCCACAAGACCAGTAAGTGCATAATAATGAAAAGTCATTTTACACAGCTCTTCAAACAACATTTAATAATTTTCACATCAAAATCACTATAGCTTACCAGCGTTTTCTGTTTTTCTTTAAATATAAACCCAAACATTTTAAAAACAGCAGTTTTATATCCACAGGTTGAATGCATAATTATCTTTTTTAGAAAAGGGGAAATCCATGTTATGTGAAAAACTTTCTACTATTATAATGAAATGCACCAGAGTGAGCTTGTATTTCTACAAACTTTCTTTTTCCAGAATAATAAACTTTCAAAACAAAGCATTTCATAAAACCTTATTTAACCTTCTTTTACAAAGCATGATATGTTGGACTTCTAACTTAATTTATAAATTGACAAGTTATCTCAACAGGAGAAAAAAATAAAATAATCTGATAAAAGGAAACACCATTATAAATTCATATATTTGCTTGCAAAAAAACCTGAATATTTTTGAGATGTCTCTTGTATTTCTCAGGTACAACTCAGGAATCAATACTTTATTTACCACAGATACAATAGTTTCTCTCTTTCCAGGGATGCAATTAAGAAGCCAGAGCTGTTCATTTCTGGATATGTATTGCAAATCTATGACTACAAACCCAAATAGAATTTTTATTCTTTATCCCTCATTTCCTCCTGTTCTAACTCTGCTACTAACTTCACAAAAAAACATGGAGGTAATATAGAAATCTTTATTGCTGGAAAACTATAGTGGGACTAAACATTCTTTGTACAAAAATATTTTAATGCAGTTATTTATAAATGTTAAATAAGAGCATATCAGTGATAAAATATTTTATTAGTGCTTCTGTTTGAGTACATTGAGCAATGTATTGGGACTTCAAAAAAATTCTCAAGTTTCACTATCCCATCTTTCAATCTGAGACACCACTGTTACAACAGAAGCAGGTGCTGTGGTAGAGGAAATCATCCCAACCACGAGGTTCTGTACTGCCAGCTGAGACACATAAAGCAAGATTTGGGTCTGGTGGAGTGTGTATTTTATATATCTATGCATTCCAAAAAGATGATGGGAACTCTGCCAACCATGTGTGAATGTGACCAGCCAAATGAACACTACGTCTCATCCAGCTCCTGGCAGGCAGGGTGGTTAGCTGTGATACAGGATATGCTGTCTGGAGCCAGCTCTAGCATTTGATGAGGTGGCAAATAGATCCTTTGTGTGGTTTGGTTTTTGTTTTTGTTTTTTTTTTTTCACTCTGAAGCATCACCAGTATTGCTTATCCACTCACTCCACACTATGCAAAAATATCCATTATTTAAACGCCTTGTATAAACTCAACAGAGATTGCTGACAAGGTATGAGATACTGTGCTGCTAGTAAAGAACACAGGAAACCACAAACAGAAAAATGGGAGACCGTATTTTGAAAGGATGAAAGCAAGTAGAAAAACTGGAAGAAGTGAAGTAAGCATCACATTCAATAAAATAATGAAAAGAAAGTCCTGCTGCAAAACCAGGACTATAAATTGTACCAGTCTCTAAGGGCACAACAGAAGGTAGCAAACAGTGCCACGTAAAGAGCAAATGAAACAATGTCACACGACAGAGAACCTTGTGCATGAAATAATACAACTTTTTCTTCACGTTTTATAGATTACTTTTATTTATTTTTGCTTTAATAATGCATATTCTGTTCACTCTGTGCAAAATTGGGGACAGAGGCGGGCGTTTAAATTGTCTACTGAAAACCAAGCGGAGATGAACATTCGAGTTGAGGGAGAGGCCTATCCAAACCAGGAAAGCTAAAAAGCCACAGCTGCTCAAGACAAAGCTGCTCCCAGCTGCGCCCTTTTGTCCTGCCACTGCACACCAACCTGGCTCCACTGACTGAGCAGCTGCACACTGAGAAAGTGACCTCCTCCCCTCACTGGGGACAGGAGTGGTCGTGGTAGCTACATTAGGGAGGCCTGGCTTGCAACCGGCTCCAGTCAGCGTGTGGCAAAGAAAGGCACAAATCATTGCAAAGACCAGACTTCTGTTGGTTTGTTTTCTTCTTGTAAATACATTACTGTACACAATGTGAGTTTAAACTGTAGGGGGCTCGGGGACATAAAATTGCATATTTAACAGAACTTAAAACCGTAACAAAAAGTAGGCTGTTCTATCTTGAAGCAAAAATAATCCCTCCAGCCCCAACATTAACATTCATTCCTGGCTATATGCAGTACAAACATTTTAAAATCTGTGACAAAAGACAATTAAAAATCAAAAGTCAAAATCATAAAGCTTGTAAACAGATAATCTGAAATACATTTTATTTTATGGAAAAATATCATCAAAATAGTACCACTATGGACTAAACTGCCTGAGTTTTCATTTCACCTAGGATCTTGAAGTAGAGAGCCTTTAGCACAAGAAGATCAATTTCAGTCACAACTAGTGCTGCACAGCACTGCTTCAGGTGGAAATTCTGTCCTTGTTGGTATTTTTGTTGTGCTATCAAAAACTGTTGTGCTAATCCTTCAAACACAGGGATGTTGAGGCAATTCTTAAATCATTTGGCACAAAGTTATTTTGGCTGGGGCATAAATTTGAGTCTCAGTCATGAAGAATAATGCAACATTCCACTTATCAAGTATTCACTTTGATTGAAGAGCTTTCTTTATGTCATTAACTTCCATCTGAAAACAAGCAAAAAACATATTGGTGATTAAGTTAGATGTTTTAACCAACGGAGGCACAGGTGGTGCTGCTTGGAAAGCACATGTTCCATCTGGTCCACAGGTGATGAGTACAGGTTTTAAACTACTCTTATTTCCACACATTTCACAAATTGAGGTGACCTTCTCAACTGCATAAGATGACCACTCTCAGCTTCCTCCCCTCAGAGCCTGACAAGCATAGCCACTGAAAATACCACAAGACCTGCCATGTTCTTTAAATGACAACTTTCAGAAGCCACACAGCTCGCTGCCAGAATGAGCAGCATGAGCCCTGTGTCCATGCACTGGCTGCTGCACTTACACCCAGCAGAAGTAAACAACTGCTGGCAATAACACTGGTAGCTGAGGAGCAAAACCTATCATCTCCCTCCTGCAGGGATGGTTGCTGCTGTAGGGATCATCCTGCCTTCTACACCCGTCCAGGTGTCCAGGGACCTCAAGGGCTCTGATGGATGTAGAGCTGTGTAGTAGAAGGATATGGCTGAAGGCATCATCAGCCCTGCCTGTACATTTGGCCCCTCTGACAGACACTGGAACCCCCTAGGCAGGGGTATTACATGCATTCAAACCCACCTACAGTGCTCAGCTGTGCTGTATCATCCAGGCAGTCATGTTTAACACACAGACTGAATAGCTGTGCTTCTTTATGACCACCAGAGCACTTCTAAACTAATGTGATTTTTGTTTGCTAAGCCTTCATCTTCATGTAAAACTAGTAATGCCACCTTGGCTAGCATCTGAACATTTACTGGTATAAACAACGTTTGACCTGGAGTAAAAGCATTCAGCTGTAAGACTGTAATTTTAAAATATCAATGCAGATCTCTGTATAAAGCCTTAAAGCCATCCTTGGAGGCAGACCTCTGAATAGTCTGGCCTGTTAGACTAAATCAATAATTGCTATTAAAAAAAAAAAAAAAGTATTTTATCTGAATAAATTTCCATTTAAGCTGAACATGAATTGTGTGCTACTAGAAGCCATACTTCTGTGTGGTTACATGCACAGAGTCCTTTAGGCAGACCTGGAGGACAGACATTGATGGTCCCCAGCTCTGCCACCCTTTGCCATGTTCCCAAAGCACTTTACTGAGCAAGAACAGCCTAGTGAAGTTAGAATTAGCTTTTCTACCCTTGGTGAAAAAAACAAACAAACAACAACATCAACAGAAATTGCAGTTGACCTATACCACAAAAATATAAAATATAATCAGTATTCAACCACTTGTAAGGGACATCTGCTAGACTAGGACTATTTCAGTTGGAAGGGACCTACAATAATCATGCAGTCCAACTGCCTGACCACTTGGGGCCTGAACAAGTAAGCTTGTTGTTAAGGGTACTGTCCAAATAATTCTCCAAAACTCTTGAAGCAGCACCATCAGTGATCCTAGCAAATGACTCTCACACAAGTTGGGCATCATGATACCTGGCAAATGACTAAAGCAGCCTGACAATATCCACAGCAAAGATGCTATACAAACTATGGTAGCAGGAACTGGGCTCTTTATCAGAGCACCTTCTTTCATATTGTTTAGGATGCTTTAGTAAAGACAATCTGAGTAGAGTCTGTAAAGCAGACTTTAAACTCTTGCTATATGAAATAATATTCTGAGCACATCAACAACTGAGATATGTGTACTGGAAAACATAAAGCTTTGAGAGAAAGCAAATTATTTTAAAATACATTATTTTTGACAAAATCATACCATTAAAACTGAGATTAAAAATATCATAGCCTGAATCTTTTATTGTATTGATTTTTTTTTATAGTTGTCTACTTGTGCTGATAAATTTTTAAATAATTATCAGCCTTTCAGTAAGAAGCCAGTATTCCAATATATATGACACAGACTGGCATATATATGAAGGAAAAGGGATAGCCCTTTCAGAAATATTAGTAGTTATTGACTCATTGGAATCTAAGTGTCTTAACAGAGTTTTATGTCCCATAGCTGAGGCTCAATCAAACCTGCCAATATTTTAATAACATTATAAATAACTTAAGTACCTGCAATCGTAGACGGATCTTCTTTTCTTCATCCAACTCTGACAGCAACTGTTTAATCTCTTTTCTGTTAAAAGAATGCAAAAAAAAACCAAACCAACCTTGGAATGGAAATAAACTAGTGAAATATGGAAGATCACATTTTGGAAGCATATTTTCCCTGCTTCACTCATTAGGTTTTTTTTCTCAAAGTCAGTGTACTCTTGTGTATTATATGCTATACTACAGAGAAGACTTTTAATCAAAGGACAGAACCTCCCCACCTGCCCACAACTATTGCTTGGGTTACACACAACTGATAAATAATTAAAGGTTAACTTCAAAAACATTAAATATTCTCAGGAATAGCAATAGCTACATATGAGCCCCACTTTCTCCTAAGAAATGAGCATCTTAAAGACAACAAAGATGCACACACAACACTAAAACAGTAAGATTTAGGGTCATAAACAAAAAGGTCCCAATGACAATTCAATTACTACCTTTGTATTACAAGCTTCCTGGGAAAATGTGCTAACAGTAAACCAACTGTTTGCAGTTTCCTAAGAATTTTAGGAATTTGTACTACAACTAGAAGAAATGCACTCCTTATTAAGTTTGATGCACATTAATTCCCATATAGTTATTGGAAAAAAAACCCCAGAACTTTAATCTCGGCATATAGATTGTAACTTAACTTTTTCAACACCCAATAAACATCTGCTTATGTCATAAGACAGAAGAAAAAGCTGTTACAGATGGATAGTGACAATCTTTTTTACTAAGCTTCTTACCCCTGAACATGTTCTGTCAGATGAAAAGCACCCACAAACAGAGCAGAATAAAATAAATGAAGGTAAGATCAAGAAGAAACTGCTACCACCACAATGCATAAATAGATGCATCCCATCTACAGTTGTCATTTGCAGTACTTACTTTTGCTGGTCTTTCATGGTTTCAATGATGGTTCTTAGCTCCTTAATTTGAGTTCTCAACTCCTCCAGGGCAGTCTGACCTTGGCTCAAGTGCTCAGTCTTTGGCTTTCCTTCAGTACCAAACAGGGATGGGGAATTCGACCTGTGGCCTGTTGTTCCCATAGCAATTGAATGAAATCCAGGTGATGGTGAAGGGGATAGTGATGGTTGCACATTACTGCCACTAGCCAAACCTCCTGGTTTTGGAGGCAAGGAAGTTTTATTATCAGACACCTGTAACAGGAAGAATAACTTTTAATGTCTAGAGAAAGTTTTATGAAAACTGGACCTCTAATAAATATATTTTGCTTCTCGTCAATAATGTTGAAAGTTCATAGTCAAACATAGAGAGTTTTGGCCAAAGCATGCAAACTATTATCTTTGTATGTGGTACATCAGAAGGGGTCTGGTTGGCACACACAAGTTCAGAAAGCTTCAGTAAGTCTTTCCACAGTTGCTACAACCTGTCAGCAAGAAGTGTTCCCAGGATCTCAGCCCTAGCAGTGAAATGACCCAGGGAAAGTTGCCCAGCGTTTCTCTCAGAAGTTTGTGAGAACAGATCTACATCCACAGAAGTCATCCTTCTCCTAGCTCAGAAGGATCCCATGCTTCTTGAATTGCAATCCAATGCTCTATTTTCTAGTCTATCTTATTAGACAAGGTATAGAAAATCTGAACTCCACTTGCCATACATGACCAGCTACTTCACTGCATGTCCAGAACAGTGCACAAGTACAGTTATCACAATGGCAAGTAAGGCCAGATTTAATTATTTATCATAGAATCATCTAGGTAGGAAGAGATCTTAAAGATCACGGAATCCAAGCAGTAATCCTACTCTACATGTACACTGCTAAATCACATCCCTAAGCATTGTATCTTAGCATATTGTCATTTGGCAATGGTAATGTGCACATTATATGACAGCTACCAGGAATATCTGAAAATCTTATTTGGCCAAGAGTTAAAAAAAGCACTAGGCAAGCCTCCAACTCCATCTTTAGAAAGGAGATATTGAAGTTGCACGGCAAATAGAGTAAGATATAGAGAAAAAAATATATGAAATAAAAGGAGAGATTGTAAGAGAGGACTTGGGAACTGGGGCAGCAGCATTAACTGAGCAAAGCAACTGACAGAAAAGTTTGTGGCCAGATGAAAATGAGGAGATAGTGGGATGGGAAGGGAAGAACAGCATCCGCCAAGTTCTGCAAATAACAGCATTCCCCACTACACAAGTGTGACCGAGCACAGAACCTGTCCTGGGCAAGCACTGCATTAAAAAAGTGTTCTGCAGAAAGAAGTGTGACCATGAAAATAAAAGTGGTGGTGTAATCACAAGAAAGCTGAATCACTCCAGTGGTTTAAATGCTTGATTTTGTGTGCATGTGTAAGTAACGTGTACCTATGAATGGATCTGTCATGGATGATCACTCTTATATTTCTAGGTGTATTTCTTACAGTCTGGAAAGACAGAGCAGGCTGAGTTCAAACTTGAAGCAAGTATGCAAGACACAGCTGGAGTCATCCACTCTGAACACCTGATTACAGGGTGTTCTATCAACATTAAACCTCAAACAGCTACTTTCTGACAGGAGTCACCTTGTTTTACAGGAACAACATCTAAATCCTCAGCATATCAGCATAGAATTTCTGAATGGTGGCACAAGAGTATATACCTTAAAGCAAGTGCTCCCAGAAGAGGGAGCTATCCAGCAAAACATTATTCTTGAAACTTTATCACTGTGAAGTGTATTACTTCATCTTTCAAATACTTATGTTATAGTATTAGGATATCATATTTGTATAATTAAAGGTACCCTTATGTACTAAAAATAGCTCAAACCTTTAAAGCCTGATCTACATGCTCCTCCTGTAATGTTTGATTATTCTACAGTTTTCTGTCAATATACAGGAAGAATAGCAAAAGCCTATGAAATAAATAAAATTATGCCAGTACAAAATGAGATTATACTTAAAAATTTTAGTTTACATACTATTACAGTTGCTCAAAGAGTTGTATGTTCTTTGCTCTTCTAATGGAAACTCAATTTACATCTAAAAAAAAACCAACCCAAAAATGCCTCTCTTTCTCAAATTTATTTCCCTAGCTTCTCTGATTCTCTGAAATTAATTTACACTAGAAGGATTTTTTTCACAGTACGGTTCTGGAGACATTATACCTGTGCAATTCACTTTTGACTTGTATTTCAAACACAGAACAATCCTTAGAAACCTCTATCATTTTAAGCTTCTTTAAAGGGCTAGTAACCAGGTGACTGATTAATTAAATTTTAAAAATAAGTATTTGAATATTGTTTTAAAAGATGAAGTTGTATTTGACAAAGTTCAGAAGAGACATTCCAATTAACTCACTTGTGATATTGTAACAGTTCTTGATTTTCTTGATGCTTCAATAGCTCTGTGAGTAATGGAAACATGTTCCTCCTTCTCTTCTTCAGGGCTTGGTGAGTCAAAGAAATCAGGGCTTGATAGGGATGACTATGTAGACAGACACACACCACAAGAGAGGAAGAAAAAAGCAGGACCTTTCATTATACAAGAATTGAACGAAGGAAGAATAAAAGCACTAATGTGATGACTTTTTTTTTTTAATTATTATAATTCTCAAAATAATGATACTTAAAATCAAGACTCTCCCTCCCCCACTCACCCTTTTTTACATCTTATTTTCAAATCATTCATTAACTAAGATATACCTAAGAGTTGAACTCAACATTATATATCTATGTAATTTTTGCTTTGCTTTTCTTCATCAAAAACAATACAGGTAACCACCAGTAGTTGCTCATTCTGATATTTCAGAATGTAAAAAAAGCACAGATTTTTTTTTAAAAAGTGGTTTCCAAAGTATGGTTTATGAGACCAACTTGTCTAAAGATACATATTAGAGAGTGAAATTTAAATCATCTTTATATTTACAACTGTGAGCTTAATGAGAATAAAAACATGATGGCTCAAGGAGAGCTGTTGAAGACTGAAATGGTCCTCAAAATCTGGTAAATGTCCTAGAGAAACCAAGGGAAATGCTTCTTTTGGAAAACACTTTCAAAATTCTTAATACTTAGCACAAACTCATTTATTCCAAAGATTTTTATAAAAGGATATTTCTGGCCTCAGTCATGTCTGGCTAGGAATATCTGGCAGCACCCAAATAAGGGGGTGCAAATGTTACAAGGAAGGGAATGTTTTAAACATCAGTATTCAAAATATTGGCAGCCTTTTGACATGAATTTTCCTAGCTGTGCCTCTTGTGCCTTGCTGTATGTGTGAAGGTATGGCTGTGTAAACATAGTAAAAACACCAGGGAACACAAATTGCTGGGGGGGGGGGGGGGGGGGGGGGCCTGGGGGGGGGGGGTGGGGGGGGGGG